>CM069857.1:283738694-284026194 GCA_036172795.1 Pelodytes ibericus
TGGCTGGCGCATGCTGACAGTGTCAAATGAGTGGGGAGGGGGCAGGATGTTATACACAAACCAGAGGAAATGTGTGGAGACTGAACAGGAAATTACACACACACAAGAAATGGGTGGAGAGTGACAGGAAGTTACACAGAGGAAGAAATGGGTGGAGAGTTGGACAGGAAGTTACACACATAGGAAGAAATGATTGGAGAGTTGGACAGGAAGTTACACACATAGAGAAATGGGTGGAGAGTGGAAGAAGTTACACACAGGATAATGGGTGGAGAGTGGACAGGAAGTTACACACAGGAAGAAATGGGTGGAGAGTGGACAGGAAGTTACACACAGGAAGAAATGAAGTGGAGAGTTGGACAGGAAGTTACACACAGGAAGAAATGGTTGGAGGTGGGAAGGAAATTACTCATCATTTAAGAGAAAATGAGTGTGAAGTGGGCAGCAAGTGACAACATCATGTAGAGGAAATGGGTGGAGAGTAGGCAGGAAGTGACACATCATGTAGAGGAATGGGTGGAGAGTAGGCAGAAGTGACACATCATGTAGAGGAATGGTGGAGATTAGGCAGGAAGTGACACATCATGTAGAGGAAATGGGTGGAGAGTGGACAGGAAGTGACACATCATGTAAAAGGAATGGGTGGAGAGTGTGCATCTAGTTACACAACAAACCAGAAGGAAAATACTTGCCACAAACTCTGCACCCAGAGCCTAAAAGTTAGAGTACAGAGTTTTTCTAGATATAGTTGTCACTTCAGTTTTTTTTTTTACTAATGTAAACAGTGTGATTATCAAATAGTACTCCTCAGGCACAGTTAATTGAATTGTGTTAATAGTGTGGCAATGTTTATTTGGGGTTTAATATCTATTTATTCATTTGAAACATGTGCTAGGAGGTTGACCCTATATTTAATGGAGGCCAGTCAATAAGCTGTTACACGTACAGAAAATGTTGCAGGATTGACGACGGCTTCGTCCAGTTTAACCACTGTAATTACGGACCATAATTGCTAATTTCTAAAGGTTCTACAATTTATTAAAATTCAAATTATTCTGTTCAGCTCTTAACAAACATATTTAGCAAGGACTCTAATGTTCCAATCAACACGAAGGGGGGGGAAAAAAGATATTAATTAGATTTTGATGAAAAATGGTGTTTAATTTATTGCGTAATCAATTATTAATTGCAGCAATAAGGGGACCTGGCTGGGTTTACTAATTAACTCATTTAAAAATTATGAATAACCTTTCTGCGTGTAATTATTTTTTGCGTGCTGTCACGTCTCAGAGAGGGACTGTCGCCCATCTGCAAAAGTTGGCAGTCCAGAAACCTGGTGTCCTGTTATTGTCGATGGCTAATCTTTCAAACACGGTCTGTGCAACAAAACACAGTATTGCTTCAGCGGTTCTCAGAACTCTGCAGAAGTCTAGATAATAAGTACTTCGAATCCAGGAAGTGATGTCTTCCCCTATAATAAAAATGGTGTAGCCGTAGCGGACTCATGCCAATTAACATGCACAGCCGTTCAAAAAGGTGATTGGGAAAACACGTCTAGGACAGTTCAGCGCTGAACTGTCTGTGCCAAATATTAACACCTCCCCCCAATAAAGTAACCCCAAACCCTAACACAAACTGTCTAACTACTCTAATACTAAACCCGAACCCCAATACTAACTCTAAAACTAACCCTAATACTAAGCCTAAAACCAACCCCAAACCCTAAAACTAAGCCTAATACTAACCCTTAATACTAAGCCTAAAACCAATGCCTAACCCTAATACTAAGTCTAATACAAACTCCTTACCCTAATACTAACTCTAAAACGAACCCTAATACTAACCCCTAATACTAAGCCTAAACAAACTCCTAACCCTAATACTAACTCTAAAACTAACCCTAATACTAAGCCTAAAACCAACCCCGAACCCTAATACTAACTCTAAAACTAATCCTAATACTAACCCCTAATACTAAGCCTAAAACCGATTCCTAACCCTAACACCTTAACACTAACCCTAAATGAGACCTAAAACGAATCTCCTTCGATAGAGCGCCTCACCGTGATGAATTGTCCATCAATATGTCCAGTACTATGAAGATTGTTGGAGCCCCTTCCTGATTGGGACTGCAGGGAGACTGCAGTCACCCAGCGCAGTATTGGGGAGGGATGGCGAGTGAGCCTTTCTATCAATACATTTATAGTCATTTTATTTACTCCTATATAACGCTATTACACGTTCCATGACGCCTCTTGGGGATGCAATGGGAAGCTCTTGGACACACATGCATTTTAAAATCTCCTCTCCGGATAAATTGCAATCTGTGTAATTCAGTTTGGGAGAGCAGATAGGAGATCAGGCCGCTCACTGACACCGGCCATATACTCACTGAACGTGTTAATATTGATCATTTTATATTACACTCTAGTCGATGCTTGATTTCATAACATGCTTTGCACTTCTTGCTTCTATTAGTCGTCTGTTATTAGGTTTTTTGATCCTGTAATTCACTCATTTATGTCCTGTGTCTTGGAAGATGCGAGGCTCCCAAACAGAATTATTATTGATATTAGTTAAAGTTAAAGGAAACTGGTCGGTCTTATCAATTTTTGTTTCTCAGCTCTTCCTATCCCCTATAGTCTGCAGAGAGTAATGCAGTTGTTATAGGAAGCCCCCTTCTTATGTCATTTTACAGCACACTAAGCTAACTCCGCCATAATAACTAATGGTTCTAATGTTCTCACCATCAGTGATGTCACTTACCATATTTGCTCGAACATAAGACAAATGCCCCTCATGTTACATTTGAGCTCCATCGTATAATCAGACCTCAAACAGATGCACAACATCCTCCGCTACTGCCCGACACCAGCCACCAGGGAGATTTGGGCAGCCGGTAGATGTCTGCACGAAACATCAGGACTTCTATGACGGAAGCCGTGTTTACGTATGTGTGTGTGTGTGTATACCGATCAGCCATAACATTATGACCACTGACAGGTGGCAAGCTAGCAGAGGCAGTGTGATGCTTTGGGTAATGTTCTGCTGGGAAACCTTGGGTCCTGCCATTCATGTGGATGTTACTTTGACACGTACCACCTACCTAAGCATTGTTACAGACCATGTACACCCTTTCATGGAAACGGTATTCCCTGATGGCATTGGCCTCTTTCAGCAGGATAATGCTCCCTGCCATAAAGCACAAATGGTTCAGGAATGGTTTGAGGAACACAACAACGAGTTCAAGGTTTTGACTTGACCTCCAAATTCCCCAGATCACAATCCAATCGAGCATCTGTGGGACGTGCTGGACAAACAAGTCCGATCCATGGAGGCCCCACCTCGCAACTTACAGGACTTAAAGGATCTGGTGCTAGATACCACAGCACACCTTCAGAGGTCTAGTGGAGTCCATGCCTCGACGGGTCAGGGCTGTTTTGCCGTCAAAAGGGGAGCTACACCATACTAGGCAGGTGGTCATGATGTTATGGCTGATCGGTGTATGTTTGTGTATACATATTTTAAAAAAAAAAAATTTGTTTATTATACGCTATATAAATCTAGGCTTCCCAGAGAAAGATGGAGCAATGCCATTTTTAAAAGCTTGTAATAAATTGTCCCTTTTCTGTTGATTTTAATAACTTTTTTCCAACTATGCTTCAATTAGAAAATATCCGTATCTGTGATGTCTCCAGAACAAAGCACAGTCTAACGATAATTTAAAAAGTTACCGAGTCCATAAAACAAGACCAATGTAATAAAGTTTTAAATGTTGGTATTACCTTAAAAAAAAAAAAAATTGACATTTCTCATTACTTTTACATATACATTTAAAACCGCCCTGTTATATGAACTACAAGCTGAAGGATTATTATCTCTTTATTATGGCCTGACATGTTACGCCCAATTATGGGACTGCCATTTTTCAGATTTTATTTATCTCCTTTTTTTCCTTTAAGTACTAGAGCAATAAACTATTTATCGTGTAATAATCTTCTGCTCCCTGACAGAGTTTATGTATCAAAATTTATTAGAAGGCATTAATCTCTCTAAAAGTTATGTAATTTTATAACCGAGCCTCCAAAAGGTAAATAATTTCATGAGACTGTATATCAAGGGGCGAGACAGACTTTTATGCGATCAAATTTCGGGGGGGGGGGGGGGGGCTGGTGAAAAAAAAAAAAAACTCTGGCAAAAATCTAACTTTTCTTTGAGATAATCAATAGTAGTTTGGAGAAAAAAGGTTCAGAATATTCATCTTGTTTTATAAAGATCTGCTCACAAATTATAGCCATAAATAAGGATAATGGGAAAAAAATAAGAGATGTTAAGAAATGTAATGTAACGAATAACTGCTCTACTATAGAGGAGAGTACAAACAATACTCCAGATAATGACAAAGAAGCTCGGGGACCCAGCCTTGCTTTGTATCAGGGAAAATTCAGGTCTGTCCCAGCGTTAAATACTGCCTTGTCAAGTGCATTGCAGCATTGTGTTAAAATGTTGAATGTCTGGGGGCCTAAACAAGGAGAGTTAAGACACATGGTATCTGTACATGGTAGATCAGACCTCAGTCCTGCATGTTCACATGGCATCACATAACTCTGCCCACTTTTGGTCCCTGGACCAACTACTACAAAGTTGACAGTATTGGTGTCTGAGATTTTTTTTTTTTTCCTGTTTGGAAAAACATCTAAGCATTGAATCGTTTATTTATTTTTTCATTTACAGTAATGGTGGAAAATGGCTTGTTTGCCTTAAATAACTTTATTCACCCATTTATAGGGCAAATGAGAATGAGTTGTAGCATTTGGCCCATGGGCTGCGCATTTGATGTACTAGGGCAGTGAAGGTGAACCTTTGGCACCGGTTGGACATTGGACACTCTGGAGCCTCTGAGGTGGCACTTACCATCTCAGTGTGTTGTTACCATTATCTTACGTGAATGGAAGTAGAGGACCTTGGGGGGGGGGGGGGGGGGGGGGGAGACAACTGAGATGGGGCAACGAAAGGGAAAAATAACATAGAGAAGGGGAAACTGTAATAGAAATGGGAAAGGGCAGCATAATCTCAGGGAAAATGGCACTTTGAGATCTTTAACTTGGAATCCTGCAGAACAATGGCCAATGACTTAACAACGTTTGCTATTACTTTTCCAGATATATAGTAAAAAAAAAACGAAAAATCTTTTATTTTTTTCCCTTCCCATTGAAAGTTGTATTTAGTCTAACGCAACCTTTGCTCTCAAAGTGTTCCTGAGCAGTTTGATAATAAGACTTGATGGTCCTTCGTTTGGATTCCATCCATAGTGAGACCAAACGTAGTGTCAGCTTGATCTATGACAAGCTTAAGAGCCTTTTGTAGAGTTAAGAATAGCCCAGGGGCAGTCTTAAGTTTCACGTCTTATTCTCCGGGAGAACTTGTGTTACGGCGAAGCATTGACATATTGTTACAATACCTCCGTAACCCTGACTGCACCTATACTCTTTACATAATGAGAATTATCGTTTTTTTTATTGATGCTGTAAATCACAGCTGTCATTACAACGGAAAAATGAGTGAGCCGACGTGATGGCTAAACCTTTCCACTCCAGCTGTTTTACACTACAGTTCCCATAATGCTTGGGATAGAGTTGGGTGTTAGGTTCGACTTTAGGGTTAAAGTTTGGAATGTTGACACACGCCTTTAAAGAGACATTTAACCTTGAAGGCCAACTTTTAATGCTCTTTATGCACATTAGCGCAGATGGGTGTCTATAGATTGAAACAATTCTAGCCTGGGTGGAAGAAAAATGTACATTTTGTAAAGCTTTATGTTACAATTCCCCCCATCAGCTCTATGTTCCCAAATATATTAGAACAGATAATCCTCTGAGCAGGGTGGTCGCATAGGGTATGAGACACCGTGCTAAGCAGACTCTTAAAACACATACACAGAGGGCCCTACATAAATGATCATTCTGGGGCAACATTCTAAAAATGGAGCAGTCAGCAAGGAGACCGATAGAATGTTCCTGCTGATTGTTCCACTGTTAGTACCGAGGTTTGCTCACCATGATAGCAGGAGGCATACTCTGTACTCAAATAAAAAACTTTAAATAATATTTAATAAACAAATAAATAGAATTTTTATGAGCTGTTTAAAAAAAACCTCTAGTACCCCCTCCCCCTGCAACAGATATATATTTGGAGGCAGCATATGTTACCACATAGGCCTTGCTGTTTGGTATACAAGTCCTCCGTGTAGACTAATTTCTTAACTATCGCGCGCCAGACGTTTAGCTCGATTAGGCTTCTTGCCGGATCACAGTTCAGATCAACACTCTCTCTGCAGATGAGGCCCTGATGCACTTTTCCCGTGATTACCGAACCTTTCCAATGCTGCCGCTAATCATTTATTTCAAAGGACAAATCGTTTCGGAATAAGCAGAGGTGCCATAATTATATCCCATCAACAGGCAGACGAACCATCCGTGAAAGACTTAGTAGGGGGACTATTGTCAAACGCCCAGCAAGGTGGGAGTCCTCCATGCTCTCATTATCTGGCCTCGTTTTCCTAATTAAAGTAAATACCCAAATGGGACCAACCCACTATTAACGATCTATATGTGTATAACATAATATATACACAAATTAAAACTTCATTAGGTTGGTCTTTGGGGCTATGCCGCAATTAACTCATTCTAATTGAAAAAAAAAAAAACACGGCTGATGATACGCTGGGAAGAGATGATGTTTTGTTTAAAACAAATAAAAGAAGAAAGGATTATTAATTTTATTTTTTGGGGATTTTTTTTTTTTAAGAACACGTTTAGTGATGAAGATAAATTGTGGGTAATTAATTGAGCCTCTTGGGCGCTAGGCCTCTGTGGAGGATCCAGTAACTTCTGTAGAATATTGCAGTGAGTATAAACCTTTTTTAATATTAGCGAACGCAAGCCAATCTTTTTTAAACTGCAGTTTTGTTTTTTTCGGAATCTGGCTGTCCTGATAGTGAACCCACACTCTGTATGGCTATATTTGAAACTGATCATTTGTAATTGGATGGAAACACACTGTGAAAGCAGATAAGAACCATTTTAATATCTTTTGGGTAACATTATGCTCATCACAGGCATTATGCATACAGAGAGACTAAACCCCAAAGCAGGGAAAGGTCTCAAAGACACAAGTGGTCCATGGCAAGGGCTTGTGAAGGCTCCACAGAACCAGGTTACACAGAAACCAGTAAATGTCGACCGCGAGGTATGTTGGGGACTACCCCTGCTGAGTTCTTGGAAAACATGCCAAGTGGAACAATCAGGAGAGTGTTCTACTTTTATAACAGGATTGATTCTTATACAGAACCCCCATCGTTCTAAATACCTAGCGACTGATAAAGTGGCAGTGGCACAGATAGAGGGGGAAGAGTTTGAGTGTAACACTAGGTATGCAGCATTTGGATGGCAGACAGGGGTCAAGACAAGTTTGTTCCCCTATCTCTGCGCATTGTGTTTAACTGATTTATTGACGATCTTATTTCTACTTCCTGTGACTGTACAGGGCAGTTTCCTGGACCCCCGATATGTGGCCGGCTGCACACTTCCTACTTCCCTACCAAAACAACCGCTTGCTCCCCTTATAATAAATATATTACTGTTCCTATAGCAACTTTCTTGCTTGTTATCTCCAGACCCACCTTATTGGAGGCCACTGAATTTAGAAGCCCCGAAGACAGTATTCTCAATGTAAAACCACCTCCAATTGTAGGACTGGCCTTCAGTTTAAAAGATGAGCGTTCCAGCGTAACATACATATTTATCAATGCTAAAGACAATACTAATCAGTGCTTTGTGATTTGATGAAAGGAGAAGGATACTCTTGAGCGCATCTTGTACAATGAACGTTGGGTCAATAAGAATACATTTTATTCTACAGTTCATCCTTCCTGGTAAAGCAATTTTATAAATAAAATGAATACATGTAGTGTGATAATCCCCAGATGCCAAATAACTAGCTAACATATTGTATAAGTATAACAAACAAAATAAGAACCCTCCTCACTGCTCTACAGAATACCATAATACATCATGATAAATCCTATTTATAGAAATACAAATCTGTATTCCAAAATATTACAAGATATACCACAATATAGAACTGTATACAGGTTAATTATCCCTTTTCCAAAATGCCTGGGACCAGAAGTATTTTGGATAATGGATCATTAGTCACCAGTAAGATATATTAAAGGCTCTCCGCTCTCATGAAATACAGTAATATCAATGTAAATACTGTATAGAGCAAATAAATCCCTGTTACTGTGATGTGAGGTCATCGTTGGGAACCTGCCGTTGGCGTGTCAGGTCTGCACACGTGTCATTGTATGACCCCTTGTGGGTGTGGGGGGAATCCGAGCATGCATGGAAAGGCTATATCACAGCTTAAGGGGGCTGGACACTGAATAAACCGTTGTGCGTTTGTAGTCTGACCGCTGTGCAGAATTTGCAACTTGTGGCAAGATCGGAAAGTTTTGTTTGGATTTTTGCATAACCGATACTCCGCCTGTATCATACAATACAGATACAAATGTTTGCAGTCTATTGACATATAAGCAATGAGCACAAATGTAACTTATGGTCAATCTCCAATGTTTGGGCCAACAGGAGCCCCTTTGCCAGGAGGGTCACCTGCCCATGTCGGAGATTTGTTGGTGAGAAGATGGTGCTCATTATTTTTATGTCCTTGAAACAAACCCATTTGCACCCGTGTTGTTAGGTTTTGGAATAACCCTGTCCTACTTCCCCCTCCATCATGTCCTGGTAACCTGTCACTCAAAGTTGGGATATAAACTACACTGGCAAATGAATTGGTTTCCTTGAACTCTGTAGATGGCAGGATTACATAGACCACATGTAAAACGTGCCTTTAAAAAAAAATAAAAAAGGCCCCTAAAATGAGGACTGGGTTCAGCATGTGGACTGGGTTCAGCATGTGGACTGGGTTCAGCATGTGGACTGGGTTCAGCATGTGGACTGGGTTCAGCATGTGGTCTGGGTTCACCATGTGGACTGGGTATACCATGTGGACTGGGTATACCATGTGGTCTGGGTTTACCATGTGGACTGGGTATACCATGTGGACTGGGTATACCATGTGGTCTGGGTATACCATGTGGTCTGGGTATACCATGTGGTCTGGGTTTACCATGTGGACTGGGTTCAGCATGTGGTCTGGGTTCACCATGTGGACTGGGTATACCATGTGGACTGGGTATACCATGTGGTCTGGGTTTACCATGTGGACTGGGTATACCATGTGGTCTGGGTTTACCATGTGGTCTGGGTATACCATGTGGACTGGGTTCAGCATGTGGTCTGGGTTCACCACGAGGACTGGGTATACCATGTGGTCTGGGTATACCATGTGGACTGGGTTCACCACGAGGACTGGGTATACCATGTGGTCTGGGTATACCATGTGGTCTGGGTTCAGCATGTGGTCTGGGTTTACCATGAGGACTGGGTACACCATGTGGACTGGGTTCACCATGTGGACTGGGTATACCATGTGGACATACATTAGAGAGCGCTTCTTGTGCAGTCTGGGAAGCCTGGTATCCGAGAGAGTGGAAAGTTAATGCAATACATGTGTAATTACCAATCTCTGGCCATGATGTTGAGAGCATCCTAAATTAAACATGACTTAAAAGTACAATGTGACAGCCCTATACCCCCCCCCCCCCCCCCCCGCAGTCCCTCTCCTTCAAAACAGACAAGAGAACAATGCACAGCAGATGTGTGTCCTCTGCCAGCCTCCCTCAATCGGCCCCTTCATTTCACACTCCGTAATTGATTTGTTTGGTTATATATTGCCCTCATCTCTCCCGGCTTGGGAAAGTCACAAAGGTAATCTAAGGCCAAAGCCAGTTTTTTCCGCTGACTGGTGTGAATTGTGGGGGTCTCTTCTGCTCCACTGAGCATGTCTTCTCCGTTCATCCTCTAACCCATCTATCTCTCTCCCTCTCTTTTTTTTTGCTAAACTCCATTACTTCATCAGATTGTCCCAGGGGGCGGCCATTTTTCTTGACCTTGTAAATTAACATCTTTCAGTCTCTGTTTGTCATCTTTAGCATCCTGAAGCTGTTGTTTTTGACTCTATTCCCTATAGATTTTCTTCTTTATCTTTTTTTTTTTTTTTTTTTTTTGCTTGTTTTCTGCTGATGTAGCTAGTCTTTAAAGGGATGCATTCTCTTTAAGGCCTGCTCATCACAAGCGCTGAGAGGTCACTTTAGTGGGTTAAAGGAAGATAATTGACAAGCGTGTGGTCAAAAGAAGTCCTGTGTCATCACTAGTGCTGGTTAATGCTTTACTTTTATTTCTTCCATTCCTTGCTTGATGGGTTTCCTCTCCCATCAATAAATGCCACCACATGTAGAATAGATGCAAATGGGTTTTTCACCAAATCTAAACTATAAAAGGATTCTTAGCAGATATATTAGATTTTTCATGCTGTAGTTATAACATTTTTATTTACATTTTTTTTTTTTTAAACTTTTGGCCTGGGGTAAGAGTATTTAGTGTTTGTTTTGTTTTGTTTTTTTGTTTTTTTTAGAAATTAATACATTTTACAAATTAACATAGGAGGGATGTATTAATACATACGTTAATATGTAGATTTATCAGATGTTACCAGTTACTGCATTACAGGCAGAAAGTCGATTATTCTTTCCATTAATTGGGAATCTTTTTGTTAATTAAAAGCAGGTGGTAAAACAGTTCATTATCCCCAGCATCAAAAGGGCCTTAGAGTTCATCTGTGGCTGGCCAGGCATGATGTGAGTTGGAATGGGAGAGCTGCAGGTTTTTCAAGCAAAATAATTAATAGTTCGACGAGAACAAACATGTGCGGAACCTGCTGGGGCATCTGTCCTACAAGCCTGTTGGTACCTGTGAAATGCGTTGGGGGTCGGTCAACAGTGGCTATTTCTTTGCTCATCTGTTCAAAGTACTTAGTATTCATTGGATCTTCCCACAAAATCCTCCAGACAACCCAGAAATCAGGTGCGTTTATCAGATTTAAAGAGTTTCCCTGTCTGCTCACTAAAAACACCCTAAATATCCAACTGTGATGCCCTGGCTGTTTGTAAACCACTAAGTGCAAAGGGTGCCATTTTATAAGTAATGAATAACCAAACTGGGGATGGCCATTCTCCTGCTGAGCCATCAATTCAATAAAAAAAAAATGGGCAAGTTGGAAATGCGTAGGACATGTAAACCTATTCCATTGTTTACCATTAAATAGCAATGCAGAGTACCAGTGGAATTCGTGACTGATAAACCCCAATGACCGTCCCATCCTGAGTACGATTGATAATCGCTCAATACAGTTTCTTCTACCGGGAGGAGACGTCTTTCCATTTCTATCCGTGTTGTAATTCACTGCCCCGCACTGTGCCGTTTTTTTCCCCCCGCGCTGAGGTGTCAGCCCTGATCGACGTCCCGCTGCGTTGTTTTGTACTCTTGTCCGTGTCTAGTTCATTTGTGAGACTGACTGTTATTCAAGCTGATGTATTTGCCTGTTAAAGACGAAGCAGTTACCTTTTCAACGCTTCTACCGCAAATGAGATCGGCTCTCAGACCGCCTCTCTCGGAAGACCCAATTTCTCAATTATTTGTTAGTGACTAATTCATCTGGATCAGGTTCCGGTCCATCAGGCTTTTTAATTATTGCCTTGACCTTTATTCGCATTAACCGTTTGTGTGATGCAAATCTTTGCGCTAATCACTAGAACGCTCTAGGTAAATGTTTGTTTCCTTTATGACGATTCCACAGTTCTTAAGACTACATTTATAGTTATAATTATCGCTAGTACTTGGGGGGGGTGGGGGTTGTGTAAGGAACAAAGAGATAATGCCTTTTACTGGCTCCATCTCCGTGCCCACCTATGTATAGTAGATTTACCACAGAGTCCCGAACAGGGCGATTCCTGCACATATATGCTAGGGGTGCGCCGAACAGACAGCACACAAACACGCAATAGAGCCGAGAGGCCGACGGTAGCCGCGAATTCGGCATTAGAGTCAATTGCTCTTTTGTCGATTCAACCAGCACGAAAAGAATACGAAAAATTCTTTTGTATATTTTTTTTTTTCATGCTGGTTGAATCGGCCTCAGAGTGAGTGACACTGGTGCTAAATGTATGCTGCCTTCGGCCTCTCTGCTCTACTTTGTGTATTTTCGGGGGTTTGTGTGCTGTCAGTTCGAAGCACACAAACCCCTCGAAAATACACTGCAGGAACGTGCTAGGTGTGCGGCGCACATCTAGCACACCCTCATAATACACCACTGGCTCTGAAACTTTGGCTTGCTCCTCTACCAAACCTAAAGTGTCGGGACGTATATAATAATTTTTTAAAAAGGCTCAGTCGCCATTACACGTAACAAACGGCAATTTTAAATGCGGAGCATTTTAATTCGTACATCCCAAGAAATGGTCCACTACTCACTAGCGGACTAAGATTTTCTTCGTGCGATCATGGGAGTTGTAGTCCTCGCCGAATGACCCGAAATGACGACTTCCGTATTTGCCATACTGAATTGTCAATAACCGCGGGTGGGAGAGGGACACACTCTAGAACGAGGCAACTCGTAGGCTGAAATGGCAAGAGGGGGACGAGGTCGGAGAAGAGCCGTAGTCTACGTGAGGAGTGGAGGGCTTTGTAGGTTAAATTATAATTTTACATTTTATCCTTTCAAGAAGGGAATAAACACCCGCTATCAACTTTTAACAAAGGAGAAGGTCATACCTCAATGAAACGCTCTCCTGCCATGGATTGCTGACCCCCTCTAGTCCTTGCTTTGTTTTTGGGAAATACTAAGGAGGAAGATCATTTGAAAGTTGTGCTTTTTGGAAGAGCAAACAAACTGACTTTTAGAGTTTAGTCCCCTCTTTGACATGATGTGACCTTAAAAGCAAGCGTCCTGGAGCGTCCTTCCCGTAGGACAAGGGAGATGCTATTGCTCCTCTTAACCTCTCTTAGGATAACAAGTGTCTGTTTAATGATTGCTTTTCAAGATGTTCATTTGCGACCTGGGTTACAAAAACAAGGGGCGGGCGCCCTCATCATAGAGGAACATGCTTGTTTAGGAAGAAGATTCCAGGATAATCCTGCCTATCATTAGATTAGAGAGATCAGTAAAGAAGTTCTAAGATTTCTAGAAGTTAAAAGGATTTGGGGAGGTAAACATGTTATATTAAAACATATGTTTAGACCCCCTGTGGTGCTGAGCTTGCTGGTTACTCATTCAGCTCTGTGGGGTTATGAGGAAATGTGTTTTATTTGAAAATCTTTTAATATGCAGTGACATGGTACAGACTGTAAGAAGACAAATAAAGCAGTGCATTGTGGTTACATTTTTTTTCCCGGGTGTTGCCTTGTTTGAGTGTTGACTTGGAAGCTGCAGTCCAGCCCCACTCTTCAAGGGCTAGCAGTAAAATTGGGGTTTAAATGAAGCCCCTAACTTGTAGTATCACCAGTTAACCTATACAAGCTACTAATTGTGCACTGACAAGTGAGGTTAGACATCTCTTAACCCTTTGGCCTTCGGGTTTAAGTCAATGGATGACCTCTCTTTTCCAAGTGTCCATGACGTTCGTCTTGATATGGTGCAATTTTCTCTGTTCCTCCTGCGTTATTCATTATTATTAATATTATAATAAACGATTAATTATACAAACAAGAGTTTTACCGTTGTCACCTGCTTGTAACAAAAACAGTGTAAGGTTTTTTGGTCTGTCTGTTTTATTAATGAAGGCGGGATAGTTAGTAGATGACCTTCTAACGGCCCAGCAGAAATAGATGACTCTTCTCCCTTGCTTACCACAGCCATGCACCTATTCGGCCTGAACTGGCACCTGCAGCCGATGGACGGGCACATGTACGAGATCACCGAGGACAGAGCCAGCAGTTGGCCAGTGCCCACAGATGTCACCTTATACCCCTCCGGGGGGACAGGGCTAGAGATACCGGACAGAAAAGGCAAAGGAGGCGGTGAAGGTACAGTGCAATATGTGTTGTGTGTCACATCTCTGATCACCTCATCCATGACCCATCAAAGCAGAGCTCCTGTTGGATCCTCTCTCATCAACTTGTGCCATCTACTGTAACCAGCACGTCACCTGTTTCGCATTCGCTACACTTTGGTCTTAAAGATTCTCAACATATTACACTTTGTTTTTTTTGTACTTTTTCTGAAAGAGCCCTGTTCTGCTGATTCTCAATAATTTCTTAAATTATGTATATCAAGTTTTTAGTTTTTTTTACATTCCGTGTGGGTGTAACCTGTTGCGGGTGGGTGTGGCCTGTTGCGGACTGCTACGCTCCCATTTTTCTATCCCACCCAGTAGGAGTACACCTGCACTGACCACACCCACGGGGAAACACTTCTAGATTCTTGGTTTCTCCCCTTCTGATTCAGGTAGAGAGAAAACATGGCAGAAAGAGGAATGATAAAGTGAGTAAGCCTGCAAAAAACAAAAAGGTCCAATGCATTAATACAAATTCTAGGGTGGGAGATGGAATCATTCAGTTATCCTATCCATGTGCAACACATGTTATAGTTCTTTCCAAAGAGGCTGGCGTATATACCTAGTAAGCTTTATTTACCAAACTGTAAATTGTGGGTAGCTGACAGCTTGTGAAACTCGGGGAAAACACAACCGTTCAGTTGGTAAAAATTGTCCGTCATTTTCCAGTGTTTTACTGTGCAGTTGTCAGCTCATCACTTATCACTGTTCAGCAATTAAAGTCACTCTGATCCTTAAAAAGAATTTTCACCGTGAATTAAAAATGGCTTAAAGTATATAGTTTTAGCAGCAATGCATGAAAATGCCTGAATGAAGGGAAAAATGACATCATCTTGTGGTTTGATATGCAAATTACACATTCCCCATTGAAACACTTTTCATTTGCATATAGGGTTGCCACCTTTTCTTCCAAAAAATACCGGCCTTGGTACTGTCTCCATAGACTTAACATTAGCCTGATGCCAATTTTTTACCGGCCTGCCGGTAAAAATACCGGCCAGGTGGCAACCCTATTTGCATATCAAGCCACGGGTGATGTCATAATCGGGAGACTCCACAGCATATTTTTCTCTTCGTGCATCTGCTTGCAATTCTGCTATGATAATGTAATGAGAGTTTTTTTTGTTGTTTAAAGGGACAGAATATAAAGCATGTTCTGATTTTTCTTCCAGTAATATGGTTTAAACGGATGATAGCTAACCTGGGCACTGTAGATGTCTTAGAACTACCTACCCCATGAAGATTGGTTAGTCACCATGGGATGTGACGTTCCCAAACATCTCTGAGGTAGGACTGCCAGAGTATCATGGAATATAGGCAGTTCCCAACCATCTACAGTGCCGAGGTTAGCCGCCACTGGTTTAAACAGAACCTGATTTATAGAATGTTTACATGCGACAGCACAGGTTCTGCCCAAATGCTGGCATTTAAATAATATTACAGGCACAGTGCTGACCTAAATGAAGTTTAATTAGCTCCATTACAGCTAATTAAAATGCATCTCATTTATAGTATGTAAACTGGCTTGTGTGTGTGGCACATTTCACTTTTACTTGCTAATCACAACCCGAATGACAAAAAAAAAATCGCAAACAAATTGAAAGCATTTTTGTTTAATTACGGATTCTCCACAATTATCTGAGACATTCATTTACATGTTTAGCAATTACGGCTTTTAATAGCAACCTTGTGTTTTGTGGGATACGTTGGGTGTTGCAAACTGTTTTGGCGTTTAGGAAACCTTTTTATTCCCCCCCACCCCACCCCACCCCACCGTATCTCACGGATCGCGTGTAAAGAGAATAAAAGCTACATTGCATGATTGCAAAATCCATTTAATTTAACTGTAGGCTAGGCCGCTGATAGACAGACCACGGCGCATGTACACTTAACTGAAATGCACAATTACATATCATTATTTCCTAATGCTTGACTTGTATACCTGGCAATCCAAATCTTTATCGCTGCCCCTGGATACAATAAGGGTATTGCCGAAAATTGGGGGAACGGGCCTTTAAAAAAAAATAAATGAACAGAGCAACCTAGAAATTAGGGGTATTGGCCATGGAAACAGATATCCCTTATTGCACGGATAGGAATATACTGCTAAGTATCTGTAGAATCATCCTTTCATTTACTGAAAGGGTGGTGGATGCATGGAGCGGCCTTTCAGCAGAAGTGGTAGAAGTTAATACAGAGAAGTTATTTAAGGACGGATGGGGTATCTTCACTGTATTTCCCTCACTGTGACATTTATATGATCTGTGTGACACAATTCTGGGCTAAATCACATCTAATCTTGAATTCCCTGATCGGAGAGACAAAACATTTATTGTAGAGACTTGGCGTGTACAGAACCAATTAGTGCACATCGTCTGCTCATGAAGAAAGCACCGATTCACTTTATTGATAGTTGAGTTATAGCATTACACTTCTCCCAGGAATTACTAGGTTTTCCGATTTGAATGTTACCCGTTACCACTTCCACTGGAAGGTTATTCCGGATAACTATCTACAACTCTTTCTGTACTGTGATCATTTCTCCCCACATCTTCCCAATCTCAAACTGGGCCCCAAATCTGCATAAATGCAAAACAATTCAATTACTTTGTCACCTGAAGCATATTGGACTAGGAATGAAGAGAATGAAACATGATCTATACATTGTGTTAGAAGAATTGCAAGCAAATGCATAGATCAAGAGAAAAGTACGGTATATAAACTCTATATATCTGTGACCAATGCTGTCTTCTTGTGGCTGGATATGCAAATTACATCTTGGGCCCATCTAGTCTGCCTAATGTTTTATTAGTCCCCAGTTCCCTATCTTATAGCTAGGATAGCCTTGTGCCTATCCCACGCATGCTTAAACTCCTTCACTGTGCTTACCTTTACCACTTCCGCTGGAAGGCTATTCCATGCACCCACTACCCTCTCAGTAAAGTAATACTTCCTGATATTACTTTTAAATCGTTGCCCCTCTAATTTAAGACTATGCACTATAGTTGTGGTAGTTTTTCTTCTTTCAAATATACTCTCCCCCTTTCCCAGTGAAAGCAATTAATTTGCATATTAAGCCGCAGATGATGTCATAAGCAGAAGACGGCCACACTGGCGTTTCAAACCCATTTTTCTCTCAATTCCGCTCACATGATGTACATAGATTTTTTTTTTTTTACTATTCTCTACATTCACAGTACAAACCGGTTTTAGGTGACAAATGCCTGGTTGTTCTGTACCTGTTTGGAGGGGGATGAGTTCTTTTTTGGAGTTGTTCTAATTGCTGTTTTTTTTTTTTTTCTTTCTTTGATGAGCAATCACTCCATTCTCATCAATATTCGTTTGAAGCCATTTGCCATCTGTAAAAAAAAAAAAAATCCTGGCTATATTCAGATGCGTTGGCAAACGCATATTATCGTTCATGGAGCCGCTCACTTAGTTGGTGAAATGCAGTCTCTGATTATCCAACGTATAGATTATTATAATGAGCGCTCTCCCTATAGCAACCAATTTGTTAATTGACGCTGAAAGCTCTGTCGTCTTGGCCACGCTAAGAGAAAGTTACCGCTAACGCACAAGCCACTGTCGCTCCATAGAGCTGTTTAATTGTCAAGCTTACATTTGTAGCACTGACAAACTTTTTAAAGCACCATTAATGAAATTGCCGAAAAGTTCTTATTTATTGCCACATTAACCTAAAAGTGTTTTCAAAAGTGGTACACCGCTGTGCAACATGGCAGGACATTAAAGGGACACTCCAGGCAGCACACGAATGCTGGTTGATCGGTTAGTGGGGGATTTTTATGCATACGAATGCATGCTGGCTTTCCCTCAGAATGTTGTGCAAGGGTTCCATATCTAGCCCTCCCTCTGCTTTTGATTACTTGCAAGAGGATCATTTGAGATGCAATGGGTCAACGTATCTACTTTAATACACACTTATTTAAACAGTGCTTTTTCCCCCCCAGACTGAAGAGATCATTTAAACAGTGGTTCTCAAACCAGTCCTCGTAACCCTGGACTGTTAGTCACTGATTTAGACACTCCCAACTGTGGGGACTGTATTTTCCATGATGCTCAGCCATTTAATGGGGAAAGTAACAGAAATGGCAACCTACTTGTTACATTCAGGCAAAGATAGACTGATGATACACATGTAATATTTATTGTAATCCTTAAATCCCATGACTAATTAAGAAGTGCAGTATTTGGTAAAGCATGAGTCTTACTTCAGCTTTCCATCCTTCATTATAATACCACATCGCTGACCCTCTGCTGATGGTGGGAAACCTTTACACATAGATCGAAAAATGCAACAAACCGGCCATTCATGTCAGCAAGGTAATAAAGAGTGACCTAGTGACAGGGTGTCCATTCCCCCATCCTTAATCATTGACAGGGGGAGACAGGTGTGAGCTGACAAACCTCTCATTAACAGACAGACATGTTTGCTTTAGCACCATCTGTTCAACAAAGACAGACACATCACCGAGTCCTGGTACAGGCATCCCCAGCCCCTCTGATAAGGGAACATGCCTTGAAGTTTGGGTAATCTGTACAAATACCCCTCTCTATTTTATTTACCAATGTATAGTTTCCTACCATTGTACATGTGAGCAGCTGTCATTTTTTTCCACCTTGATTGTTAAAAATGTGTGTTTTTGTGTGTAATTTATAATGTGTGTGTGTGTGTCTGTATGTGGATATATATAAATGTATGTATATGTGTGTGGGTATATATATATACAAATGTATGTGTGTGTGGGTATATATATATATATATAAATATATATAAATATTTGTGTGTGTGTATGTATGTGTATATATAAACCTAGAAAGGAACCAGGATAAACCTAGAAAGGAACCCAGGATAAACCTAGAAAGGAACCCAGGATAAACCTAGAAAGGAACCAGGATAAACCTAGAAAGGAACCCAGGATAAACCTAGAAAGGAACCCAGGATAAACCTAGAAAGGAACCAGGATAAACCTAGAAAGGAACCCAGGATAAACCTAGAAAGGAACCAGGATAAACCTAGAAAGGAACCCAGGATAAACCTAGAAAGGAACCCAGGATAAACCTAGAAAGGAACCCAGGATAAACCTAGAAAGGAACCTAGGATAAACCTAGAAAGGAACCAGGATAAACCTAGAAAGGAACCCAGGATAAACCTAGAAAGGAACCCAGGATAAACCTAGAAAGGAACCAGGATAAACCTAGAAAGGAACCCAGGATAAACCTAGAAAGGAACCAGGATAAACCTAGAAAGGAACCCAGGATAAACCTAGAAAGGAACCCAGGATAAACCTAGAAAGGAACCCCGGATAAACCTAGAAAGGAACCCAGGATAAACCTAGAAAGGAACCCAGGATAAACCTAGAAAGGAACCCAGGATAAACCTAGAAAGGAACCCAGGATAAACCTAGAAAGGAACCCAGGATAAACCTAGAAAGGAACCAGGATAAACCTAGAAAGGAACCAGGATAAACCTAGAAAGGAACCCGGGATAAACCTAGAAAGGAACCCCGGATAAACCTAGAAAGGAACCCCGGATAAACCTAGAAAGGAACCCCGGATAAACCTAGAAAGGAACCCAGGATAAACCTAGAAAGGAACCCAGGATAAATTGCTGTTTGTACATAACCCAACTCCCCATTACTTTGAACATCTCTATACGGTTGTGATACAGAGAGAATGATTCACGTCCTCTGAATGAATTGGGGATCACTTGGCCAGATTCAAATAGTTCTACTAGATATTTCATATTGTCAGATATGATTTACATGCAGTGTTTTACTTCCCGTGACGGACTCTGGCGCGCAGCCGGTTAATCCAGTCGCGCCATCCTTGCCAAGCCTGCTCACTTTCTAGAGGCAGATTTACTGCATCCTCCATCCACACTCTGTACAAGGGAATAAAACCAAATATTAAAGTGGCGTAAAGGCTGATGTGTTTTTTATTTTCCGGGGTTTATCCTGTTACGTGGGAAAGGAGATGTTTATGTAATCGTGTCTCTGTAATGGAATGTATATGCTGGATGCAGATTATTCGATTTTTACCCACGTCCAGGTCGATGAAGCAGATTCTGTATATAAACCGGCTTTTTATCAAAATGTCACTTATCAAACATACCGCTCCCTGGCTGTTTTTGTTTACATTATAACATGATTTTCCTGGAATAATACATAGGGAGATTGCATGTTCATTTATATGGTCAACATTTTTAATTAGAAATCTTTAATGAAAAATACAAACTCCGTGCTCTACTGAGCCCTCTCTACTTGTATAGCGCTATCGGGGGCGGCCATGTTGTTTAGAATCTTGGGTAAGAATGGTCAGTTTCGTCTTCATTCTAACTTTGTTTTCAGGGTACCGGTCCCCTTTATTACACCCTTCTGTCAACTATACTGAACTGAAAATAATTGGTTGGGGGCCAAAGTTAAGTCTGTGGGAGGTAACTACTCCCAGAAGAACTCGGCTGGCCGTATGTAACATATACACCTTTATACACCTTTTCCCTATTGAAAAGTAGTAGTTACTTTGCATATTGGCAATCCACCGGTGATGTCATAAATAGGAGACCCATTTTAAACAGGTATTTCTCTAATTTGATGCCTTCGCTTGCAGTTCTGGTAACTTAATGTATAGATTGTTTATTCTGTAAATGTAGAGAATAAAAAAAAAAATGTTTAGGTTGACCTTTTAAGTCAGTGAGATGAAAAGTTCACGCAAATAATATATTAATGTTTTGCATTATTCGTCTATTGTTAATCTCGATAAAAGTTAATTGAAAAAATATATACATATTATTCCAATCAGATTATTAGCATGTCCTATTGTGCTCATTCCTTTTCCTGCACATTTAAAATTAAACTTTGTGCTCCAATTTGTGCAACACGAGGTCAGCACTAGTTATGTTACTTGGGCAGCGAAATTACTAATCGGTGCATTGTGCCACTGCTTGCAGGTTTCATAGGTATAATCTTAAAGCGACACAAAACATTTTTTTTTTTCCACTTGTGCTTCTAATATAGAAGCACAAGTGAAAAGTTAGTTGTCCCTAGTATGAGAATGAACTGGCGTGTACTTTTGATAGTACACGCCAGTTTATCCTCTGACCGGCAGCTGCCATGTTTCCATAGGAAGCAGGCAGCCGTCTGGTCGGCGACCGGCTCTCTCTGCTAGCGCAGTGAGAGACCCTTGTTTTTGCATGAGATCAGCAGGGGGGACCTTAACTAGGTCCCCCTGCTGATCCCATGCAAAAATGAGGGTCTCTCCCTGTGCTAGCCGCGAGAGACCCTCTCATTCAGCTGTCAGAGCGGGGCGAGCCCCCTCTCTGATTGGCTGTGCGAGGGCTGAGACACAGCAGATAGTAAACCCGCGTGGATCTATCAAGATACACGTCGGGTTTACTTAATTCTACTGGGACATGTTTTGTTTAACCCTAGCTTCCTTCAACGTTTGTGTTTAAACAACGTTTAATGTTCCTTTAAGACTACATCTCTTACCGTGCCTACATTTTTTAAAGCATTAACGTCTAATGAACTATATTTGGCCCACGGGCCTCCAATTTGCTCAAGGCCTACCTCCCCGAAAAAAGTTAAACTGATCTGATTTTTTTTGTGTGTGTTATGGGTTTGTGGCAGGTTAATATGATTTTGGCTGACACAAAGGTACTTGTCGTATGTTTAAATAAAATTTCAAAGGATATTTCTGTAGATCGCCACACCGATACAAACCAGCGCAGTCGTAAGTAAAAGGTTAGGTAAAGGTTGACATATTTTTTTTTTTTTCCTTTCTCACACAGCTGGTTTAATAAAACATGTGCCTGGTCATTTCTGACACTTAATACCCCCGGCGGGCTTAACCTGCTAGGTTTGTGGTCTTTTTTTTTTTTTTTTTTTAATAATCCGAACCAGGCGCCAAATTTCCCTTAAATAAAAGCAATTTGAGTGTCAAAAGTAATGGAGTACGTTCCGTAATTTATTTATTTTATTTTCATTATTAAATAGTAATAAAGGATAATAAAGAACAGAAAAAAAAAAATAAAAAAATAAGGAGCTAAAACAGAAAATGTTCTCTACAGTTTATCTGTTTATAACATAAATAAGTCCAGGCCATGTATATTGAATTGTAATGATTTAGGGCATTGTTGAGGGATTCCAGTTATTTAATCTCCTCCTAGTTGAGAACATATCTTCCTTGCTTAACGTCTATATCTGGAGGATTCCTCTGGCTCCGATTTGAATTTGCGCTGTAGTTTTTAAGTCACTATGGGGGGTCATGTACTAAACAAGTGCAGCGGGAAAAAAAAAGTTGGTGAAACATGAGTAAGGAGCAATTTGCGACTATTTTGTAACATTCTGCGCTTTTTTCCCCCCCCCTGATTTGCGCCTGTTTTGCGTTTATTTTTATTTAGCGTGCATTTTTCCGGTTGCGCTAACAAATTGCCATTATATTTGCGCCCGCTAAAGAGCTTTGCGAATATTTTGTGAAAAATAATTCTGATTTGCGTGTGAAAATAACACCAGCTTTTAGCAAGCGCTATCAAAAGAGGTAGAAAAAATATTCGCAAAATTGGCTGTTTTTATTCGCGACTTGCCCGTATGTGCTATGTGAGTGTTAAATGTTTAGCACATATAAGAGCAAAGCGCAAAAATAGTTTTGCACATAAAATAAATTTGTGGTTTTTTTAGTACATGCCTCTCTGTCTTTCCACAAGCCGTTTTTTGGTTTTTTTTTTAAGCCCCTGGCTCTTCTCTGCAGGATATGCCATTTTTATATCAATTTTTTTTTATTGTGTTATACTATACAAGCAAGGAGATCCTGGGTGTATCACAGAAGAGCACCCCCGACTCTTTCTGATTTGGGATCCTTCTCCTCTGGTCATGGCCATGTTTGGTTGCTCCACAGCCACACCCGCCTTTGAGTCTGCGATGGTTTAGCCGCCTCCCCGCGAAGCTTGCGAGTGTCCCCTGAATTGATAAACTGGTCAAGACATGGAGCCAATGGGGAGAATTATTAAGCTAATCTGAACATAAGTCTGCGGGCCAAGTAATGTATAAGGATTTTACAGCAGATAGATATATGGGCGAAATGGTTCTGCCAACGTATTCCGTGGCCTAATTCCAGACCCCACCAGAACAAATAGACTCTCTATGTCGCAGGGGGTCTTGTATTACCCACACCATCCCCACCCCCCGCGCGGAATAAGCCCCTTTCTAGAGAAAGTTTTACAGCTTGGGATTGTGTGTCCCACTGTCTGTACCGCTATCCAAGTCTTCCCCGCGGATAATACGAGATGATTACCAGATTTGCTAACGATGCTTCAATCTCGACTTCTGCTACTTGACAAAAGCCATTCAGCGCAGGTGAAACGGCTGCAAATTGAAGATCTAACCATCTGCGGAGGTGACTCATCCGGGACAAATGCATGCAAATCAGGCATCTGCTTCGTTCCTGTAAGAATTGTCTCCTGGTTGTCTGTCAGCGTGCGGCCAGAAAGTACGAAAACAGAGGAATTACGCACTTAATGGGTCCGCGGGTGGTTAAACTGGGAGCTCTGAACAATATAAGTGAACTTTCAAGTGAATTCTTGCATTGAGAGACGCAGGGACTTCCATTACAAGACCCAATTTCATTCCACGAGGGCTAACCTTGGCACTGTAGATGTTTGGTAACTACATATCCCATGATGCTTAGCCAGCATTAGAGCAGTCTAAGCATCATGGGATATGTAGTTCCCAGATATTTGCAGCGCCAAGCTTGGCCATCGCGGTTTTAAGACGTGCATTCTATATATGTATATAATTAGGCGTACATTCTATGGGTAAATGATTTGATTGGCGCACATAGAATGTTTGCATTAGCTGATTGGCTGGTTTTTTGATTGGTGAGCTGTAAACGTCAGTCAAACCATCATCATGAGTGGAGAGAGGTCGTTAGAAGAAACGGGATAATAAGTTAATGGAACAAGTCCTGTGGACTACGATTCCCATGATGCTCTGTTGGACTTTTGCACCACAATTCCCATAATGCAAGATCCCGCAGTACGCCACGGTGGAGTGCAATTTATATCTGATGGGGCATTTTATTCCCTAGGCTGAGTGTTATGGGAGTCTGTGCCACCAGCCACTTTGGTATGCCAGCATCCTGCTAGCTTCGCTCCCAGGGGCTAGATAATTACAAAACAATCAAGAGAGCCAGTTTGATTCTCCAGCTAATTCAAAAGATGTTTTGATCTTTGATTTAAGGAAGATTTGTCTTATTTTTTTCTTTAAGGAAAAATAAAAAAAAAAAAAGTGGAATTAGACGCAGTTGTGTGTTTGTTGTTTTTTTTTTTTTTTTTGTTTTTTTTCTCTCTCCCTGAAATATACTGAAGAAAAAAGAAAAAAAAAAATCAGTTCAAGACAGACTTTAAAAGAAATAAATGAGCCCAGGGAATAATGCGTTTCACAGAGGACACATCATGTGAACCAAATGAAATTAGATTAAAAATCAGATTAAAATGAGGGCTCTTATTGAAATGTTGATTAGAAAGCCCCATTAAGGTCCGCCATTGTGTCATTATCTAAATAGAAATCTGTGATGGGGCTTCTTTCAATCACACATCTCTCCGAGCCCTTTATTTACCCAGAGTACCTTCTGCGCTGTGTGTGTGTGTAAAATTAACCCCTGCACTGCTGGGTCGCGTCGGTGCGGAGCAGCTTAAAGAGACAATAACTGATAATTTGGGTAATGGGTCATCCAAGTTTATTTTCAGCAGGTTGAACATATTTTTGTATTAAATGGACCGCATCACCTGGGCATTGTGTTTTTTGTTGTGATTGTAGAGCATAAAAAAACGATTTATAAAAATGATCTATATATTTTATTTGCAAAACTGGATCACGTCACATCACCTGTGGCACGGTTAGGGTTGCCATCTGGCCAGTATTTTACCGGCAGACTGGTAAAAAAAAAAAAAAAAAAAAAAAAAGGCATCATGCCAATGTTATGTCAATGGAAGCAGTAGCAAGGCTGGTATTTTTTTTTTTTTTAAAGAAAAGGTGGCAACGCTAGGCACAGTATGCAAATTACACACTCCCCATTGAAAAGCAGTTCATTTGCATATCGTGCCACAGGTGATGTCATAAGCCGGAGACTCCACATACACATTTGAAAAAAAAAAAAATTTCTCCTAATTTAGGCATTTGCTTGCAGTTTTGCTAACACAATGTATAGATCATTTTCAATCATTTTTTATAAAAATCATTTCAAAAATCATTTTTGATAAAGTCCATTTAAGTAACACTTGTCAAAGTTCTTTAGCAGTAGGAGCCAGACAGGCTGGTTATTATTTTTTAAGAGCCAGGGAAACTAAACTTTCATAGAGTACAACAATCAGAACACAGTAAGGAGCCAGCAGTAGGGATTTAAGGAGCCCTAGCTCCTTGGCTCCCTCTTTTGTCATTCCCTGTGGTAGGAGATTGTTTGTTTGTTTGTTTGTTTGTTTTGTTTTTTCATATTCAGTGCTGGTATTTTTGGGGCATACTGAGATCATTGTATTGTCTATGTTCGTTGTCCGTATGATCTTGATTTTTTCCGTGTGATCTATGTTGGGGCTTTACCGCATGTCCCAGTCCTGTATACCAGTCCTATACTGTGCATTAGGCTAATTTATTGATGTTCTTTGTCTCTGTAGGAAAGACAAACATTCTCTTCCCTGACGATAGCTTTATTGACTCCGGAGAGCTGGATGTTGGAAGAAGAGCCACTCAGAAGATCCCCCCTGGCATATTCTGGAGATCCCAAGTTTTTATAGATCATCCCGTGCACATCAAATTCAATGTATCCTTGGGCAAAGCGGCCCTTGTTGGTATATATGGCAGAAGGGGCCTTCCTCCATCTCATACCCAGGTAACAACATGTTTCTATATGTTGTACATTGTTCTTATTACACGTTTTACTTTGTAAATAATTTCGGCGGGGCTTTTAAATTCATCGACAACTGGAGATTGCTTGGAATTCAGAGGGCGTGGTTTCAGCCAGCTCCATGTGCTGTAGAGTAACACGAGAAGGCGGGACTTGGGGAGTCAGGCTGGGCTGTTGCTATGGCAGCAGCTGTAACTCTATTATACTATATATATATATATATATAGATTTTTTTTTTTTTTTTTAAGGCTATACAAAGAGTTGAGGATAAAACGGATCTGTTTCTTTTTCTTGACTTTACATGATACGATACTTATCTAGACATATAATTTTGGAAACTGTTGGTCGTCCTGCCTCTTTAAGAAGTTAATCTGTTTTTTTTTTTGGTCTCCACAAGCTTTTACACTATAGGCGTACATACTCTGTAATGATTTTTGTGCTTCCCTGTAACGGTTACTATAGCGATGGCTTGGGATAGGGCCATCACCCAGTAATGTTTAGCTTTCACCTTTTTCTAAGTGATCTGTTGTTGTTTTCCAATCTCTTGGGCCTGCGGAAACCAGCATTATCCTGTTTGTATCTTGCATTACCCTCTCCCACGTTCTCTCTTAAAAGCATCAGAAATAAAACTGTGAAGTGCTCTCTTCTTCTTATCTATGTCAACCCCCTCCTTATGGATTTAAAGGGGCAGTCGTCCCAATACTATGGTTTGCCCGGCTGCATGACACCGAATGGAGAGTGTCTCACACCTCGGTAGGACCTCTGACTTTATCAGAAACTCGGCCCATATCCCTCAACTTTAAAGGACAACTGTAGCAAAGATGTAACTAATGTTAAAATAAAAGATTGTATTAAATGTAGATCTTTTATTAACAAAAAAATAAATAAAAAATTAATGAAGGAATATAAACAAAGTACATTATTGATCCCTTAATCTGATTTTAATTAACAAGATACATTTATGGGGCAGTAAATACCCCCTATAATGTGAATTTATATTCATGGTAAAAAGAGAGGTGGTTAGAATTAAACTCTGCTTTCTAAACTCGGTAGATGCACAATAACTGGGGAAAAAACACAAATATTCGCAAATAGCTCAATACTCAAGCCATCGAATCCAAAAAACAAACAAAAGGTAGATGACCGTGTACAGATTTAGAATATATTAAGATTATGCCCCCACCACCACCACCATTTCCAATTACAAATACAGATTATAACCTACTAAATAAATAAATTTAATACAATACCTTTCTTTTTTTCCTGTTTTTTCCTTTCAGTTTGATTTTGTCGAATTGTTAGATGGCAGGCGGCTCCTCACCCAGGAAGCCCGGAGCTTGGAAGGCCCCCAGCGGCTCCACCGAGGGGTTGTCCCCTTATCAAGTCATGAGACGGGATTCATCCAGTATTTGGACTCTGGCATCTGGCACTTGGCCTTCTACAACGATGGCAAAGAGACCGAGGTGGTGTCCTTTCTCACCTCAGCGATAGGTAAGAGACTGGATTGGGCACAAGGCCAGATCTAAAAAGTGGTTCTGTTACCATGGAGACCAACAGAATGTTCCTGCTGATTACATCATTTTTAGAACTTTGTCCCAGAAAAGACCTAATCCTCAGATATTGGCCCCAGATAAGGATATTGTCTCTTAATCATGTTCTATATGTTAAATGTGTATAATAATAAGTTTACTATTCCTAGAATGTTTCACAGACTGGAATAGCCAAACCTATAGGTTCCATAGTAATTCCAGCAGTAATTGCAATTTCCTATTTGTTTTTTTGTGTTTGGCTACGTTAACTGATAATCGATGGCATTGGCATTCAGGCCTATCTTTATGTGTTTGGCATGCACACTGCTCTGCTCTCTCCCCTGTGATCACCCAAAGGTGGAGGGTGGCATCATTGTCCCTGCTGTATAAATTTCGGGGTTTTTACGAAACCCTTTATACAGAATAAGATACTTGTGAACTAGTCTTTTATCCCGAAATAGTTATGGATTTCAGAGAGAAGAGCAATTAGTTGCATTGGATGGATTGATCAACCTTCCCGTGCTATCGAAGCCCTTTCATGTAGCTTTGTAATTATAAACGTAGCTCTTTGATTTTGCTTCTGTTAAACATTTGGGTTTGTTTGACCTGTTTCTAATGAGCTAGGATTGAGCCAATCAATGGGACCCGCAGATAGCGCAAAGATCTCCCACATGGTGATCGATCGGTAGAGATCTATCAGCCCGGCTCCTCTTATATCTGCGAGTATAATAGATATGTTAGAACCACCACTAGTGAAATAGCATCAATACAGCTTTATTACCAGTCCACAACAAACTCATTGGAGTTGTATATAAATGGTAATTGCTGGGGCAGAGTTCTAGAAGTGATGTAACCAGCATGAACATTCCATTGGTTCCCATGGTGACTGCATCACTTTTAGAACCTTGTACCACAACTGACCTTTATACATAACCCCCAATGTGTTTTTAGTCTTACACCAGATCTGTCACCGGAGAAATTATCTACTTAAATTACTTTAAAACTATATTCCCAGCAGCTTCATATCTAGTTATCCAGCCAAAGCTGAACACAGCCATAATTACTATATATTCACATATATATATATATATATATATATATATATATATGTTTTGAAGGCAGGGCCGGCCTTAGGGGTGTGCGACCTGTGCGATCGCACAGGGCGCTACACCCCAGGGGGCGCCCGCCCAGCCTGTTTCACGGGGATTTCCGATACCCAGCATAATCACTGTGTATGGAAAGCGCGAGCAGCACATTCTCATGCTGCCCGCGGCTCCCCGTGAGACAGGGTGGAGGCGGAGCTACACCTCTCACCTGGTGAGCTCTGCCCCCTCACAGAAAGAACAGAACAAGGGGAGCGGGGAGAGACAGAACATGGGGAGCAGAGGAGAGACAGAACAGGGGGAGGGGGGGGCAGAGACAGAACAGGGGGAGGGGGGGAGAGAGAAAAGTGGAAGAGGGGGAGACAGAACAGTGGAAGGGGGGAGAGAGAAGGGGGGGCGCCACGTTCGAGGTCCACACAGGGCGCCGGAACACGTAAGGCTGGCCATGTTTGAAGGTGTTACCAGCTAGCTTTGAATTGCATCAGAATCTTTGTGGGAGACCTTCGATGTATTAAATAAGTTATAAAATAAAGTAAATGCCAGCAGCCCTTCAGAAACTAGGATTCCCGCAACTCAGCTGACCGCTGCACACATTCCACTGTACAAAAGGAAGAAATGATGCAATGTGCCCCCTTGTGCTCAGACAAAAAAACAGAAAATCCAGATTTGTTTTGTAAAAAAAAAAAAAAAACAGATTTTAAAAATTATCTACACCAGGTACAGCATTTTTAAATGTCATATGAAACAATTTTTGATGACTGTTTCGTGTTTGAGAGAGTCCATGTAAATGTTGTTGTCCTGTACCAGACTCTGCGATATACATCTGAAACCTGCTATAGGATGATATTCTGGGTCCCATCATGTGTCAAATCAAAATATAAGCAGGATCACATTAAATCCAGTAGCCAGTGATTCATCCCATTATGTTATAATGGGTTTGGCCTTCACTCAGATTATTTTATTATTTTTACTGTGCTGGGGTTGCATTATAGCAGAGCCAATTTATTTATTTGTACTTCAAGAGCACTATTTATTACCTAATTGTAAACATTTCTCTTTTATTTATTTATTTTTTTAATTTCGCTTATTTTACCTAATGATTTAATATCGTACAATATTTATTTAACCTCCCAACATTTCCCACAATGCTATAAATAGGGGACGTCACTGCCTATTTTCCAGAACCTCTTGTTATAATAATTTTTTCATGTATTATCTGACTTTATCCCCTCTGGAACTGAAATTCTACTTTGTTTAAAAAAAATTAAAAAAAAGTAGATTTTTCCATCCATGTTTCTTATTCAGATACAAACGGGAAGCTGACAACGAAACTAAATATTACATATATAATAATGATCCCCAGGGCACCAGGCAGGGAAAAGGTTGATGATGTGGCAGATCTTATCAGACGGCGAGGTAGAGGTCACTGTAAGCTGTGTTCCACTAGACTGCCCATCCTACAGATGTGATTGGAGAGGCTTCAAGAGAGCATGGAATTGGAGAGTAGAGGTCATATCACCATAAGAGCCGCCAGTCTCGGTCAACATAATAATCGCTAGGCCCAGATTTCCAATGGAAAGCACTCAGCTGTGATTCGCTTACTAAGCCAAGAGAGCGTCTAAATTTGCTCTCATAATTGAGCTAAATAGATTCCACTTGTTAGCAGGCCTTTTGTGGATTCCATATGTTTTTCCTGAGAAGCTAAATCAAAAATTGGGGGGGTGTACTATAAAAATAAACTCACCCCAAAAAAAAAGCAAATATGGTTTTATGTGCAAAATTAATTCTGCAAGGTCCTAAAGAGTTTGACACTCTGATAGTAAATATGAGCAAACTTTGATTTAAAAAAAAAATGGGCATGTTTGTGAATATTTTTTTCTGCCTTTTTATGAGCACTTGCTAAAAACTGGTGTAAAATATGCAGAAGATGCGCAAAATGGGGGGGGGGGGGGTCGCGAAACTTTATGAATTCTGATTGTATCACTGAAATACTGTTTTTAATGTGAATAAGATTTTTTTTTTTGAAAATGATCTATACAGTGTGTTAGAAAAATTGCAATCAAATGCCTAAATTAGGAGAAAAATGTGTTTTAAATGTGTCTGCGGAGTCTCCGGCTTATGACATCACCTGTGGCACGGTATGCAGACGAACTGCTTAATGGGAAATGTGTCATTTGCATACCGTGTCACAGGTGATGTCATAAGCCGGAGACACATTTAAAACAGATTTTTATCCTACTTTAGGCATTTTCTTGCAGTTCTGCTAATACAAATGTATAGATCGTTTTCAGTCATTTCTTATTCTCGATGTTCACAGTAAATACAATGGTTAGGTGATACAGACCGTTTAATACTCATGTTTTGTACCCATTTTTCCCACCACTGAGCTGGTTTAGTACTGATGACTTTCTTAATCGCCAAAATACTAATCCCTTTATAATGCTTGCATTTATTTATTTTGGTGCATGGGGATATAATGTTCGCCTCCCTTTTCATACTGTTGATTTATTTTTAGCAGCTGAGGAAAAGAGATACTGGAAGGAGAGAGAAAATGTGTGCCAAAAATCTGTTTAGTGGGAGACTGAGGGTGTGCAGGAGTCTAGGATGTACTTTGGGTGTAGGCAGAGGGATTCAGGAACAGATGCTACTTGGGCCTACAGGCGAAGTACGGCCGCGATGGAAGGAGGGGGGTACAAAAACCTCTCCAAATTCTAATAAACCATGCACAACTTCAATACAGTAACGTAGGCCACAGGCCTGGTTTGACTACAGGTTACTTTACAAGAGTATGGTCACCAATGCAATCTCACTCTCGGGAAGGTTTGAAAGTAAATCTAAAAAAAAAGCGAAGAATATAGGAACAAAGTCGTAAAGGGAATCTGTCATTGAAGATGTCTGCTTCTTTTACGGATGACTGCTCTGTTTTGTACAGAGGAATCCATCCAGTCTGCACATTTTGATGTCTAAACTCTGACAATGTACGGAGTGAGGTCATGCACCCTACATAGGGTTGCCACCTTTTCTACAAAAAAATACCGACCATGCTGCTTAACATGGGCCTCAAATCAAATTATTACCAAGCAGGTGGCGACCCAGCTAAATGACATGTATGAGTAAAATATACATCTATAAACATAGATAATTTATTCTCCAGTGACATCACATGTAACATCACCTACATTATTTTTGGTTTTTGTCATGGTGATCGTGCAGATGTCCACACCCACAAAATAAAATCCTGGTCAACTTACATCTTGGTACAATTTTTTTTTTTTATTGTACAAAGGTCTTGGTGACAGGACTGTCTCAAATAAATCAGGGTGCTTGGCAACTATGCAGTATATAATCACTTTAGTGATAACCAGAGCCTTCTTTTTTGCAAAACCAATAGCCAGATATTTTAGAGTTTTTTTTAAACTCTCGTTCTCCTTCCACTTTCCCTCTCGCTCTCCTTCCTCTTTTCCTCTCGATCTCTTCCACTTTCCCTCTCGATCGCTTCCACTTTCGGTCTCGATCTCTTCCACTTTCGGTCTCGATCTCTTCCACTTTCCCTCTTGCCCTTTTCCACTTTTCCTCTCTTTCTCCTTCCACTTTCCCTCTCGCTCTCTTCCTCTTTCCCTCTCGCTCTCTTCCTCTTTCCTTTCTCGCTCTCTTTCCCTCTCGCTCTCTTCCTCTTTCCCTCTCATTCTCCTTTCACTTTCCCTCTCGCTCTCCTTTCACTTTCCCTCTCGTTCTCCTTTCACTTTCCCTCTCGTTCTCCTTTCACTTTCCCTCTTGTTCTCCTTTCACTTTCCCTCTCGTTCTCCTTTCACTTTCCCTCTCGTTCTCCTTTCACTTTCCCTCTAGCTCTCCTTTCACTTTCCCTCTCGCTCTCCTTTCACTTTCCCTCTCGCTCTCCTTTCACTTTCCCTCTCGCTCTCCTTTCACTTTCCCTCTCGCTCTCCTTTCACTTTCCCTCTTGTTCTCGTTCTCCTTTCACTTTCCCTCTTGTTCTCCTTTCACTTTCCCTCTTGTTCTCCTTTCACTTTCCCTCTCGCGCTCTTCCTCTTTCCCTCTCGTTCTCCTGCAGTGGGATCTATTCTGAATTATGAACGGGTTAGGCGTTAAGAGGTTAATGTCAGAGCAATGAATTAAGTTGGAAATAGTAATAGATGCTCGGTGGCTGGTTACATCTGTATTGCATGGGAAATAAAGGCTGGTCCTTATTATAGATTCCCCTTTACCATCAGCAATGGTACATTTACCAGTGTACAGAGCTGCAGAATGTGTCCGTTTATATAAGTACACTGTCACCCAAACATTGTGTATACTGTGTATGTGGGGGGGGGGGGGGGGGGGGTGTGGAATCAGAGATTATCTCTACCTTGTGTTCGAAGAATCGTGATCAAATGCATAGATTAAGAGACAAATGTTGTTTTAAATGTGTCTGTGCTGTCTCCAGTTTATGACATCACCTTGTGGCTTGCTATGCAATTGACATATCCCGTTGGCTAATTAGCATATAGAGCCACAGGTGATGTCATAAACAGGAGACACCACAGACATATTTAAAGGGACCAAAACAAGTCTTAAACTGAGAATTAAGGGAATTTAAAAATAAATAAATAATAATCGATACATTGTGTTGGCAAAATTGCCATTATCTACAGGAAAAGTATAAACAATGTTTGGATTTCCTTTAAAAAAAGAAAAACGTGTATATATATATATATATATATATATATATATATTGGCCTGTATATGACTTTATTATGTTTCCAGACAAGATGTCCGTCAGAGGGCAGACGCTCTATAGTATCAGACAATGGCTCGTAACCAGGAGTCATGGACATGGACTGTGCAATAAATCACGCAGCCACCTTGAACTATATTTCTCTCTGGAAAAAGGGGTTTATTTACCCGGCAGATTAAAAGATCATATATTATACAATTTGATTCCTTTTCAATGAGCAGGAAGATTTATGGCTGGAAAGTGACATTGGTTTAATGTCTGTTCCTGGCGGGGTATCCATGGCTAAGTCCTGTACGAGCGGATATCTGATTTCACAGGATATTTATCACTTTCTCCTTATAGAATAATAACATTGCTCTGCAGAATGTTTAGTGTCTGGATTTTTTTTTTGTGTGTGAGCGTTTCGTTCTGTTAAAGGGCTACTCCGACTCGAAAATGACCTACAATTTTTTTTTTATGCATATTAAAGTTAAATAACTGTCAAAATTAATATGTTCATTAAAATTTGAATATATGTAAAGGGGGCGGTATCACCGACTGTGTCTGGAAAAATATTTTTAGATACCCCCCCCCCCCAACACTTCCTGTCTACTAAAAACTACAAAATAAAAAACAAATTACCTCGAGACCATTAAGCTTGGCCAGTAAAAGTGGCAATCCTACTTGGCTCTCCAAGCCCTGCTTATTTGACGTCACTGAAAATTAAAATAAGTCCATTTCACATTATACACGTGCACAACATACAGAAAATAAGCCGGGACTCTCATGATCCTCAGCCTTCAATACCAGTGACCTCTTTGTCTCAAGGTGTCGGGATGAGAGAAACAGGTTTTAGAATTTTGGGGCAAGAAAAACATTTCAAAAGATGACGCGTGTCTCTTATATAACTGCTTGCGTATACACCACGGGAATGGCCACAAATCCGAGGATTGAAAGGGAAAGCCGAGGAAACAGAGAGCGACTAATTAATTCAAGCTGTCTGGTGATATGGCAGAGCCATTCCTCAGTTACCATCAAACAAGGTGTCTGAACAACACCAATATCATAATGAGTAGCTGTCCCCCTGAGACAGGGCCTTCACAGCTGTCAGATGCAAGGTGTAATAATGTGCTAAATAACAAAGTGTGTGTATATATATATAGAGAGAGAGAGAGATGTGTTTCTGACCATAAAAAATGACTTTCCGGATATACCATACTTCCGCATCTGTAGTGTCAGGCACAAATCATGCGTGCAAGAATAGACGCAGTTATTAACTATTTTTTGTGTGTGAAACAAGACTTTTATTTTATTTTTGTTGTCCGCCAAGCCAAAACGTTGACTGCGCCGTTCGCGTGCCGTCTCTTATCGGCAGCTGATAACAAAAAATATTATTGTCCGACTTAATGGAAGTCGTTTTTTTCTACCACTGAAAAAAAAAATGAAAAGTTTACACGACCCCGCTGCAAATCGAACCTGTGACGTGAATTTTTAACCTGAAACGCGTCAGAACGCAGCGATTTAATGCATTTTCTTTATAGAGCATTACATATGAAAAGGGTTGGTTTTAGATTTTAAATCGCTAGTAAATCATCCGCGAAGATATACGTTTATATGAAAAGGTTTATATTTTTTTTTATACGGTACCTAAAGGGACTGTATCGCCTAAACATTATTCTTACTGTGCATGTAGAGAATAAAAAAAAATATTGCAAATTATCCATACACTGTTGGAAAACCTGCTAGCAAATGCCTAAATTTGGAGAAAAATGTGGGGCTTCATTTGCAAATTTCCCAATGAAAAGCAGTTCATTTGCATACCATGCCACAGGTGATGTCATAAGCAGGCGACTCCACAGACACATTTGCGAACACAATGTATAATATTTTTTTATTCTCTACATTTACAGTAAATGCCTTGTTTAGGTGATTCATTCTCTCTTAATTAGTTCATATAATGTTTGCTACTGTTTGATTTTTATTTAGTTTACTCTTAGCCAAGTGTCTGCCAACATCTCCCCCCCTCCCGCCCCTCTTTTTTTGAGGGAGGGGGATGTTGAAGGCTGGAGATGGTAAAAGTAGATTGCACATTTCAACTTTTACAAATTAATCTTCTAAGCAGCATATGGAGAATCTCGCTGATATCGTTTGAGATGAAAGGAAAGAAAACACTGAAACCTCTTGAAACTAGAACAAGAAAAAAAGGACACACACAAAAAAAAAAAATGTAACCTTTACTTCTTTGGAAGAAGAAGTAAAGATTTTTTTTTTATATACTGTGAGAGTAGAGAATAATAAAAAAAAAAAAAAATATATATATATATATATATATATATATATATATGAAAATTGATCTGCAAATTGTCTTTGCAATTTTGCAAAAAGAAATGCATCAAGTGTGGTGTTTTCTGTTTGTGACATGATCTGTTGCTTCTTATACAAATAAGCTACTTTATATGGGAAATTTATAATTGCTTTATAATCAAGCCACATTTTTCTCCTAATTTTGGCCATTCGCATATAGTTCTGCCAACACAAGGTATTGGTAATGTTCCATCAATGCTTTCTTTGGAAGTTTACAGTGATGGTTTTTGTGGTGTCCAGTAGTTTCTCCACTAAGATTCTTTTAAGGTACGTTCCAGTGTATCCTCTGACTGGCACCCTTAGGTCCCCTTTGTTGGTCGCATTCAAAAAACTGAAAAGGTCTCTGTACTCGCAGAGAGAGAGACTGTGATCTCCAACAAGGCCCCCCCCCCCCCCCCCCCCCGGGCCTCGATCAGATGCGTTGGGCACCAGCATCCGACAAGTTCTCTGTTACTTTAAGAGACTCAGCAACGCTCACTCTGGTGTATCCCAGAATGCTTTGCGGTGGTATGGGGCATGCTAACCCCTTCTCCCCCCCTGCTTTTGTAAAAAAAAGGTTTATAGGCCGGTTAGACTTGTATAATAAATGTCTTCATACAGTGTTTTTTTTTTTTTTTTTTATTGTTTCTTTAACTCTGTTTACTTTGTGTAGGATCACATACACCGAAATAAAACCAAAATAAAAAACACATGGCCTTTGTAATATACGACTGCATTTCACTCGGAGTGTGATAACTGTGGTAACAGAGCATGTCCGTGATTTGTAACAGAACATGACTTTACGGGCAGAGTTACTAGGCCCGCCTGCCCTGCACCTGGGTCCCTCGCCGGGGTTGGTTTTAGCAATAATTCACAGCCAGAGGCCCAAGTGCTGGAGCTGGAAATGGCTCCCACAAGAGAGAGCCACAATAAAAAAACATTTGGAAGCTCTGGCTTCGTCTCGCAAGGAACTTTGCAAAAAAAATCTGTTTTTTGCAAAAAAAGTAGTACGTTTTGAGCCTAGAAAGTCCAACGAGCCTTTTGAGTGGATCAGTTGCCGAATCCTTTGGGTTGAATTTTGAATAGCCAATTAGCCTGGATATGACTATATCTTTCTAATCCTAGAGTATCTTGGTGGTCCTAGATGGTATTTTCTGAGGAACTATAAGTAAGAACAGATCTTTGTGTCCTGTTGCAATAAATATATCGGGTGCAATGATTTCATAGAAACTGCCACACATTAAATTCAATTCAAATTATTACTTTTGTAAGAGAGTTTTAAGAAAAAGTCTAATTAATGCACTATAAATGTCGGTCATTACTGTATTACTCTGTGTTCTAAGTTAGAACACTCCGCAACCATTGAGAACAAACCTTCCGCTATTGGCTGCTCGCCCTTCGGTCTAGACTATCCACAGACTTCTTGTATTAATGTTCTATTCCGTCTTCTAAGTTGACACAACATAGAAACTGTCGGGTGATAAGAACCATTCAGCGTATCTTGTCTGCCTAATTAAAAAAAATCTGAATACATTTATTATTCCCTGACCATATCTTATATCTAGTATAGCTTTATTCCTGTCCCACGCATGCATACACTCCTTCACTGTGTTAACCTCTACCACTTCTACTGGAAGACTATTCCCTGCATCCACTACCCTCTCAGTAAAGTAATACTTCCATTAGTCCCTGGCCTTATCTTATATCTAGGATAGCCTTGTGCCTATCCCATGCATGCTTAAACTCCTTCACTATATTAACCTCTACCACTTCTACTGGAAGACTACTCCATGCATCCACTACCCTCTCAGTAAAGTATTACTTTCATTAGTCCCTGGCCTTATCTTATATCTAGGATAGCCTTATACCTATCCCATGCATGCTTAAACTCCTTCACTGTGTTTACCACTTCTACTGGAAGACTATTCCATGCATCCACTACCCTCTCTGTATAGTAATACTTTTATTAGTCCCTGGCCTTTTCTTATATCTAGGATAGCCTTATACCTATCCCATGCATGCTTAAACTCCTTCACTGTATTAACCTCTACCACTTCTACTGGAAGACTTTTCCATGCATCCACTACCCTCTCAGTAAAGTAATACTTCCTGATATTATTTTTAAACCTTTTGCCCCTATAGACATACGCAACCAAATGTTGGGAAAGGCTGGTCATTTTATAGTAAAACCAGTTATTTATGTTGTGGCCGGCAGTAAGGCTTCCCACTGCTGTGAAGGTGACGGGGATCATTCTGCATTTGTGGCTCTTTTATAAATGAGCAGTGGAATAGGTTAAAGGATAAACATCCAATAATCCTCCCTAATTCTCAAAGCAGGCTTTATACCACCACTAGATTAAGGTCCATTGAGGCGGGATATTGGATAATTACCCAGGCCGTGCACAATCAGCCCTTTCTAAACCTTTGTGGCATTTGCATAGCTAGCCTGCCCCTCTATCACCATGAGGTTTAAGTCTATTTATGACCAATCATCCGAAAAACATCTTTCAATAGTAAGATTTGCCTTGATCACCAACCAGTGGGGTATTTTTGTTTAATCTTTGGGTTGTTTTTTTTTTTTTTTTTTTTTTTACCACGTTCGTAAAAAAACTATAATTGTCCATGTTTTGTGGACGTTTTTAGGGAGCTTTTTGATTTTAATGAACACTTTTCTGTTCAATTTTTTTTTAGTTATAAATCATGCTGTGCAGCTTTTGAAAAAAAAAAAAAGCTGATTTTGATTATTTTTGTTTTGTTTTTGTTTCTTTGTTGTACCACCTGCACCCTCTAATAGTAAGATCTGGGTTTAAAAGGTGTAGCACAGTCAATCTCCTTTCTGTTCAGAGGTTTTTAACCATCAATAGAGGTTTTTTTTGTAAGGACAGTCTTCTGTGCCCCTGCTGCTATTTAATATTTAACAGCAATACCTGTCTAAAAATGTCGTCCTTTTCTTTTTCCCACAATAAAAGCTCCTGCACGCCAAGTTTTATCTAGAGCTTTCCTACAGATATAAGGCATAGTTGCCGACAGTCCCGTCGCCTATACACAGTGCACAGGCATCATCGCCTACTTCGTCAAAAAGCACAAGAAGTGAGCTTCTGCCTGTGACGCAATCTCACAGGGTGACGCAACGTTGAGTGAGGCCACGCAGCGTGATTGTCCACCAGTTTGGCTCTCGGCCCAGAGCGTCCCAGGATGTAGCTAGCTCGGAAAAAGTCAACACAAAAACGCTAGTTTGCTAGGGGTCAGGGGCAAACCTGACACGGATTTACCCTCAGACATGGAAGCTGGCGTGCGCATAGCCACATCTCGGCCAATCGGTGAAGTCGCTCGCTTCTGTGGAAGATCTGCAAGTAAAATCAAAAGTCCTCTACTGTACAGTCGACAGTCAACGACTAGGAAACATGGCGACTTATACATGTATCTTCTAAATTACAAGCATAAGGAGATATTCTTTTTTTTATCAATCTTTATTTACGTTCATGTATTTTTATTTATGAGTTGTACAAAGAGCTCTTTCATTTGGGAGCAGCTTTTAATTTCAATGACTGTTCCCCTCTCAAAAGAATCCACTAAGGAACATGGTAATTAGGCCAGCCTTTTCAAGGGCATGGGAGGCTGCCAAGGTCGGAGAATTTAAACAGAACCTATTATTATATCGGTGGGGACTTCTGTGGCCCATTGGTGATATCTATTACTGGAGATAGGAGGTAGACCTCATGACAGGAGGCTTTCAGCTTCCAATGCACTGATAAGGTGAGGGGCCGACCAGGTATGCAAATGTGCGTCGTGCCCCCCCAAAAAGTCCCCAGAGTTTCGAAGGAAGCTGAAAGAAAGAGCTGCATTTCATTAAACAATAGATAGAATTACCTTGTAATAAATGAATCGGCCTGTGTTGGACTGTAAAGACATTTTTTGGCAGCATGTTGAATAGCAGTGGCGGTTTTGCTTTTTCTTTTCTGTTTTTTTTCTCTACGTCAATCACAAAAGTAAAAAAAAAAAAAACCCTACCTTTTACATGCTGGTTTTGTTTCTTTTTATTTTACTTGCTTTTTCTTTGTGCAAGTTGTATGTGAGCTTGAGAAATCTGTATTATATATGTGAGTTGATCCACCGTGACAGTCTTTATATTACAAAGTTTTCTCTCAATCGAAATTTATTAATTTTATAATTATTCTTATGCCTGTGGTTTTGGGTCAAAAGGTGTGGTGGTGGTGGGGTGAAACGCGTTGGACAGGGGGTAAAATGCGTTGACGTGAATAGGTTTGTTTGTACTGAATACATTACTTGATTTTAAAGGGAATACATTCAAGTTTTTGTTTTAAAATTATCAAAAGTACAGCGAAGGTAGAGAATACAATATTGTGTTGGATGAACTGGCTACAAATGCATGACAATTTTTATAAAAACGTGTTTTTAAATGGGTTCAATGTGTTTATCACATGTAGCATGATATGCAAATGAACTACTTTTCAACTGTAAATGTGTCATTTGCATATCAGGCCACAGGCGGTGTCACAAACACGCACCGTACACACGATGTATAGCTTGGGTTTGTTCACTTTTTTGCATTCTCTGTATATTCGCTTTATTTGTAAAAGAGGGAATTGTGGGGAATTTCAAACTTAAGGGAAATAAATCGACTGAATGAGAGAATTTTTTTAAATTCTGCTTCTTTGGTCTTAAGTCTGAAATTCCATTATCGAGTTCCTGCAAATCTTTCCCAGATAAAGAGCCAAGTGTTTTTTGTGTTTTTTTTCTTTTGTCAAATCTGATCACTAGCCAGCTGACATGTTCCTGTGTCAGTCTTAATACACTGGTAATTGCTTTGCTCAACATGCACCTCCCCAATCTGTTTTGATACCCCCATCTCTAGGGTTGTGGGGATATCCTGCACGGGTCACGTTCATCCAGCCATCACACAGGCAGACTGTAGAAATGAACACATGTGTAAACTTTTTTTATAAAGTGCTTTAATGGAAAACAGAGGGCCCCTTTCTTTATTATTTGCTTTTTTGCTGTCATTTGACCTCTATTTTATCATTTTAACATCTTGGTCACCTTGGTGACCATGTCCATTTTAACACTTCTGCAGTGTTTATGTTTAGCTGTAATTTCCCTCTCTTCCCATTTGCTGTGCCCACACAAGTTATGTAGCATTTTTTTTTTCTGCTCATATATCATCTATATGTATTATAAAACCAATAAATAATATATGGTTAAAAAAAAAAAGCAGACCTTACTTGAAAAATCTTTTGCACATCTACAAAATCTACGGTAATTAAAAAACCCGCTAAATAGATTCTAATATTTGTCTTGACTACAATAACTAATGTTTTTATGCTGTTTTTAGAAAGTTATAGGGTAATAACTGCAAGTGTAGGGCCTTTCTTTTTCCTATCCATTTTCTCCCCAGCATTACCTATTGTGACAGTGTAACCCCAACCATAACCAAGAATTAAAAAAAACGATTTATATTTTCTTGGATGTTGCGAACTACCTTTAATAGCAGTCTAGCAACACACCAAGAGCCACAGAAGCAGTCCTTCCAAAAGCTCATTCCAGGAGCAAAGCAGAACATATATGAAAGGCACGCTGCCTTTCAATATGGTGCATGTGATTGTTCAAGAGAGCGACACACACAGCGTCCAGTTTCCGTGAATGCCTCAAAATCGAGACATTTCAGCAACACCCACCGAGCAACCGCTGCCAAAGCTCATTTAAACACAGGACATAACAGGGTGACATCCTTTGTCACCAAGTGTGCGTAGACATGTGATGTACCTTGGACGTCCTTTGTTAACTGGTACTCTTCTTTCGGAAGCTTGAAGGGCCGAGCCGCCGCCACCACTCAGGTTCAATCTTGAGCGTTGAATAGAATCAATGGTCGGTGCATTAGCCCCTTGAGCCATCTCACCAGCAATAAGCTCTGTATCGAGCTCTGTGTAAATTGTTGGTGCTATGCAAGTTACCATTCACGTACTGTAGTGTGTAATTATCGAACCGTTTATTTTGATGACTTGTACCCCGCAGCACAAACGAAACCTATACCTGCGTTTTCCTTTTTTTTTTTTTTTCCCCCCAGAGTCTGTTGACGACTGCCCCAGTAACTGTTATGGAAACGGAGAATGTGTCTCTGGGAACTGCCACTGTTTCCTTGGCTTCCTCGGACCGGACTGTGGACGTGGTCAGTAAGAACAGCTGCCCCCCTGATACTGAATGTCCCCTAGACGCTGTGGTCCCAACCAAATACCATTGTACAATATTGCTTTTGGGTTCTAGGTTTCGTCATAAACAGAGCGAATCCTTGGAGGCCACGTGATGCCACAGATTTGTTTAAAAAACATTTAAAATATATATATATACGGTATTGTAGCTGGTTTTATAGTTCGTATATGTATGTACGCATATTGAATTGTATCTGAAATGGGGTGAAAGGAGTTAAATTGTGGGGAACATTGTGCCAAAAATGATCTTATTTGAATTATAGTTAATGCTAGGGTTTGTTTAAAGAAATCGTCCACCTGATTTGCACTTGTTTTGTAATGATAGACTTTTCTTTTGTGGATATTTTTATCAAAGCATCTGGTGTTTTATAGAGCTGTGATGTTATTTTGGAATCTGTTGTTTTTTTGGGGGGATTTCTTTCTTGCTGGGAGCTGACAATTCCAGAGAGGAAGTTAGTTTCTGAAAAAAAGTCGGGGGGGCTGGGGGGGGTTTAAAGTTTACAAAAAAAAAAAAACACACCTGTTGTTGGCAACCGTACTGAGATATCTGGAAGAAACCCAGAATCTTCTGAAAAACAAACTAACCCAGCTTTAATGAATAATAGATTATAAAATAACATCACAGCGTTGTTAAAGAGCACCTGTATGCAGATCTGTGAGTCAAAACATATGAATAGAGTGCTTTCCTCCTCCGCTTGGACATCATATAGCCCTGTATCATATACCTTTTTTTTTATTTATTTTTTATTTGACACACCAGCGTCTTGCCCTGTGCTGTGCAGCGGAAATGGACAGTACATGAAAGGCCGGTGCTTGTGCCACAGCGGCTGGAAAGGGGCAGAATGTGACGTGCCCACCACTCAGTGCATCGATATCACTTGCAGCAACCATGGCACCTGCATAATGGGCACCTGTATCTGCAACCCTGGCTACAAAGGAGAGAACTGCGAGGAAGGTAATGCATAATGACTGTATAGCTATGGCGCTCTAAAAAAAAAAAAAAAGTGGATCCGTCTCCAATCCAATGGAAGGTTCCTGCCGCTCCTACCACTTTTAGAATGTTGCCCTGGAATTCCCGTTAAGAAACATGTCCACTTTATACTCTAACTGGCATCCTCCCTTAGCTTATCCCTTGTCACTAACTGCAGCGGTAGATCCGCTTATCCATATATAATCAATAGAGGGGAACTTTAACTAGTTGCTCCCTACCGATCATAGGCAAAAACAAAGGACTATTTCTACACTAACAGTGTACAAATACACTACTTTTTTCTACCTGTAGTGCCACATTTAATATATTCACACAACACGTATGCGGTTTGATCAACAGATCATAAAAGCAAAGTGTGTATATACATTTCTTTACCTGACAGCTATAGGTGTAAAATTTGCAGAGGAGAATTGAGCTACAGATACCTTCAAGGGGGGGGGGGGGCTCATTCTGGCTGGATCCCACGGATTTATGTTACTCTGTCCCTTTAAGCCCCGCCCCAAGAGAAGCTGTCAAGTATGTATAGCGTTAAAACCTGCAGTTAAACCAAAACATGTCAGATTCACCGTCGACCCCTAGATTGTACGTTGTATATCTCTCCTTGTTTCTAACCCGTATCTCATGCGCAGCCTTGTTTGACAATTGAGTGAGAAAGAATAGGATAGAACATTTTTGCAGGATCAACCAAACTTCTTTTCTCACTAATTTGTAGACGTGCCTTTAACATTCAATATACATTCGCCGTCATTAATTCTTCGGCAGGCTGCGGCGTTTTTTTTTTGGTTTTTGTTCTGGCTGTTAAATTCATTCATTTAATGTTAGTATTATCCTATGGCTTTTCTAGGAAATGCCAGCAGCCGAGTATATTCAAAGTCATTTCCTGAGTTTCAATTTTCTCTGGATTGTTAAGTTAAATTGTTGCAAATTAAAGAGAACTTTGTAACTGAGTGTCTGTGTTTTTAACACATGTAGAGGAGGAACTGCATCTAGCAAGAGTTCTAGAGGTGGAGCAAGAGGCAGGAAAATGTCATTGGTTTCCATGGTGTCAGCTCCATCTTGCTCAAAATCAGCTTGCCAGTAAAATATCGACTGACTGGCAACCCTAGTGGGGAACTAGTTATAGCTCCCATGTGACCTTATAAGTCGTCCTCTGGTAAATTCCTATAAGACTCCCAGCCCCGCAGATATTCCCTTTAAAACCCCCCATTTATTTTTTCCCTCTTTTGTCCTCAATGTCATCCATGGTCCACTGGACCCACCAAACTCTCCCGCCTCCTAAGAGAGAGTGAGATTTAAATCCCGCTCCAGGACCCCCTGACCAGGCTAGCGCGAAGGAGCTGAAAGTATCCATTATGTCGGACGTCTTTTCAAAAGATCTCATTTGAAGATGAAAAATAGGATCCCAGGATTATGATAAATGAGAAGGTCTGACACCCCACATGCCCCTTCCTAATCCTTGGTCTCACAGCTGAGGCAGCAGAAAAGGCTTGGTGGAAGTGACTGGAGACCCTTTTTAAAAAGCTGTCTCCTATTTTTTTTCCCATCGACCTTCAGAGCACATGATTAATTGTGGTGCGCTCCCTGCTTGTCATCTAGGGGGATGATTTTTTTCTTTCTTTTTTTCCCCCCCCATCCCATCTGCTGGAGAAGCTCAGGCAGCGGCGACTCTGCACCTTGCCTCATTCACATCTCAGTAAAGTCATCACTTCCTTATACAATGGCCTAAAAAGATAAGAGACAACTGATTTAAAGGGACAGTTCAGTACCCAATTTTATTTCCCCTTAACCATTCCCGTCTTCTAAAAAGAGCAAATAAAATGTAAGAGTTGTCGATATAGCTGCTGCTGTAGCAACCCTCCTCTCCAACCCTCCTTATTTTTGGATGTCACTGTTAGGAGCCACAATAAAATTATTTTTCAGGGCAAAACTATAGAAGAATTGTAAATTAATCTTTTTTTTTTTTATTTATTTTTTTAATACATAAGCCCCAAAGTGTTGTTTATTTTTATTTTTCTCATATCAAAGTTTGCAAGATAAACCTAACAAGACTTTATCTGAAGTTACTGTAGTAAACGTAGAATTACGTGGTCTTTGTAGCAAGTGACTAAGGATGTTACAAAAGGAAAGAACTCAATAAAGATTGTGTGTGGTTTGGGGGGCGGGAATGGGGTTAATGGGTGACCCTAGAACCACGTGATCACATATGTGGATGAGATCCACGGTCGGTCCAGCTTGACTAACCCTGCCGTGCTTCTTTCAGTGGATTGCATGGATCCCACGTGCTCCGGAAGAGGCGTGTGCGTGCAAGGCGTGTGTCACTGCTCTGTCGGCTGGGGCGGGACAAGCTGCGAGAACCCGAGAGCCACTTGCTTAGACCAATGTTCTGGACACGGGACCTTCCAGGCCGAGAGCGGGGTGTGCTCCTGTGACCCCAACTGGACTGGACACGACTGCTCGATAGGTAAGATACCATCTTATCATTTTAATTTCTCTGTCCCGTATCCACAGCCAGATTGTTCATGATTAAGGGATGCGCTATGTGCGAAATGCGCTGGGCGGCTCTTCATAGAGGGTCATCTCCTTCCCATTGTTTTTCCCTCTTACGCCCTGTTCTTTACACATTTGCCATTGAAAGCAGTTCATTTGCATATCAAGCCGCGCGATAATGTTTAGGTAACAGGGTCCCTTTAAAAGACCCAGCAGTCTGGCCTTAAATCCGCTAGACGGAGGTTTCTTTGCCAGTCAGTTCATATATATATAAAAAAAAAAAAAATCTGCTAACAGATGGTCTTTAACTTCGGCAGAGAGAGGGCAAGAGCGGCTGCACACGTCCTCTGTATCCGCCATACACAAAGCATCTGTTTACCTCCATCTCCCCCAGAATGTGGACAAAGCATAATTCTATTAAATTGGCTAATGTACTTCCTAATAATGACTGCCTTTTATGCCGCAGAGACTTTCTTCTGCTAAAGAAAGAGAATTGGGCATTATGCGCTACAAATCAAACTGCGCTTTCTCCCCAGAGTACAAAGGGAAGAGCACAAATGTCCAATTAGAGAAACTGTAATTATGCGTTGATGTGAAGGTGGAGAAGAATGAATTGGTCCATCATGCCGGCCCTTTCTAAATCACAGGCTTCATCCTACACCCTCCTTCCCTATGTGGGATATCTCTGATAATACAGCCCCGCACCACCTCCCCTGGAAGACTATTCCATGCCCCCACTAACATACTGGTTGAAAACAATGACTTTTTTTTTTTTTTTTAACACACAGTCCTCCCTGTTTTATGTACGCTGTATACTGTACGTGTGTTTTAATGGATGTGAACTTATTTTTACTTTGAAACAAGGTACAGTCGTCGTTTTACATTGAAAATAATTTTACCCGGGCCTCTTAATTCAGTGACCTCCAATAAGGGGGGGCTTGAACAGATGGACAGGGCTGTTGCTGTAGCAAGTGCATTAACTGATGAGCAGGGTCTGTTTCTTTTTTTTTTCTTTTTTTGTTCCTTTACATGGAGCAATGTTTAACTTGATACTCTTGGTGGTGCTGCCCCTTTAAGGTCCACAATACAGTGACTTTATAAATGTCACCATGTATGAAGGATCTACTCTAGGAAACCATGATCACAACCTTTTCAAGTGCAGATATTGATTTCTCCCCTGCATTAATCAATTGCCGTAATAGAAGGCATCCCAGCTCCGTTTCAGGTGAGGAGCACACCAAATTGAACGTAGCAAAGTTGAGATAAGGCTCAGTGAATAAGTCCAAGAGATAAAAAAAATACACTGGGGCTTCTGTGTGAAGAGCCAAGTTCTAAAAGTGGTGCAGTCACCATGGTAACCGATAGAATGTTCCTGCTGATTACATCACATTTAGAACTCTGCCCCAGAAATGACCTTAACATGTAACCCCCATTGTCCAGGAGTCTTGCTTTGCCACTCGATGGAATATATATACACAAACCCAATCAATATGGGGCACTCACAGGACTTTTCACAAAATTCAAAGTAGTTTATTCCATTTTAAATCAAGGTTTCGGTCTGAACCACAGGAGAAGTCCAAACCTCAGACTCTTATCAGACAAGTTTGGACCATTATCAAGAGAAGTTTTTGGATTTTGATATGTCTGGTGTTTGGAGCTGACTGCAGGAAATTCTGGAGATAAATATATATATCTTGCCCTCATATATTTTTTTGGGGGGGGGGGGGGAGTAAGGGGGGCTCTGTGGGTGTTTTCCAGTCTTGCCGAAGAGGTCAAATGTACAATGGGGGATATAAGTCATCCTTCTGGAGTCTTGTAAAGGCAAAACCTTTTTTTTTTACAGGCCCAACTTCCCGTTGTATTAGTCCCATGTGATAACAGCCAGAGGACAAGTGCTTTTTAAGATCTGGATATAGAGGAAGGTCGGAGGTCAATAACGGCCTGCGGCAGCTCTTAGAAGCAATCCTCAGCAATGTGTGAATGCAGACGTCTATTTCCAGCCTGCCTTTCCACTCCGATTAGCTTATTGATTGATTTGGAAAATAGGTGGAGAAAGGAAATAAAATAAAAGGATTCGAACTATTTCCCTGAAACACGCACCGTGCATGGATTACACGTGATTAAACATATGAATATCAAGGGGATCGCATATGATTGGAAGGTGCAGAGGTCAGCGTTACATGGCCCTCTACACTATAAAACATTCCCCGTAATGTAATATCGATCGACTCTTCCTGGATATTTGCTCTATATTCTGTTCTAGATGAAATGAAGAAAAAAAAAATATCACATTACCATCGGTGACATTTTTAGGATTGCACTTAATTTAGCGGACCCTTGAGGGACGGCCTACAAATCCTCCCCCCCACGCACTTTTTAACCCTTTGTGCGCTTTATACACCTGGCACTTGATTGGCTAATTGAGACTTTGTATCAATAAGTGCAAAAAGGGGATTATACGCTAAAAATAATGCATTAATTTGCCTTAAAGTGATATATGTATTTATATAACAGTTTGCATAGCAATGTGCTGGGTTCTCCCCAGGCCAGAATCGTTCAAGACTTAACCCAAGACTGCGCAGATATCGGCTTGTCAACAAAACTTCCGTCCATCCATTCTCCTTATAAAAATGGACACGTGAACAAGATGGATCTTAAAAAAAAAAGAAATGAAATTTTGAATATTAAGATTGGGATTGAATATTTTAATTGAGGACATAGAGGGTTTCACTTGTCTATTCACTAAAAGATGAACAAATTGAAGAAGGACAAGCAATCCTACTCGCTCTGGAAAACCGTGATAATAACAAAATAATAAACGCCATATATTAAAACAAGATGTCCGTTCTATAACGCATAGGACAAACCATTAGATCCCCATGCTGAGTTGTTAAAGTGAAAAAAATATATATTTCAGTCACTTATCACTCTTTTAGTGCCGAATTCATCATTCATACGATCTTGCCGGAGGGAGGAGGGGGGTTGGGGGGCGGTATGGCGGCTTAATCGGTCTCCGCAGCAGTAGCCGAGGTTATTCTCAAAGCTCTCTCGCCGAGACAGCCGCTCCGTTAATAATCTCCAGCACTCGATACTGTGTCTTTCATGATACAATGGGGGTTAATGTGTAAAAACTCCCTCGGTGAAAATGAAAAAAAGGCGCAAATTGAGTATGTTCTGTATAACGGCGATTGCACCTTTTTATAAATCCTGACACTTTGCAGTTGTGGAGAACAGTGTTTGGCGGAGCTTCCCCCGACACTGATTTTTTTTTTTTGTATATATTGACTGCACAACGAAGTTGTACGTATTTGGCGGAGGCATCGCAGACCCGCGAGATTTGTTGGCAGACTGCAATATACATTGGCGCACACGCCGATTGTGCTGTGTTTATATATGTCCCCCCTAGGTTTCGTCGGTCTAAGTGGAGATCACATATCAGAGAGAACATCTAGCGCAGTATGCCGATCAAATTTATTCAACATAACATATAAGACTCGAACATTATTCATCTATTGTCCTTTTAAAGCCAGTGGCCTTATTTGCTCTTTTTTATTCAAAAACACGATCACCGCACGCCAATGCAGAACCAAGGATCTACAGGATTTTCCACAAACTCTTTCCACCTTACGCGTTTTGCCTTAGGGCTTCATCAGGGGTGTACAATTTGCGATGAACACATACTGTGCAGGGCCAGAATTGGTGACTTTTCCTGCCTATCCTTTAGAGAGCTGACTCAACTGATCCTTCGAGTATCTTTCCAGCTTTTGTGTGAACTTCCCTCAGAGCCATGGCGAGGTCTAAGACGACTGAGGAACTAGTCTCTGGCGCACAAATTCACATGGGGTGCAGCGAAGATAGCTACATAACTGGACTCTCATGCAATAGAGCTGCAAGTCTTGTAGCCTTGCGGCTGCATAGACAGGTGCAGATCTCTGTCGGGAAGATGATCTACAGCTCCTTCAACACCACTGATCTCCAGGGCCCACAGAGACCAAGAGAGCAAATAAGCCTCCCATCTGAGCTCCCCAACGAGGAGTGGATCTGATTTCATACCACCGCAAAAAATAACTACTATTAAAGCATATTCAAGGGCTAGCACGATTTACTGTTCTTGTCTGAGGTACAGAAAGAGATGGCTACAGCACTGCCTTCCCCTTTCCATAATAACGGGTGGGGGGATAGGAACTTTATAATGTTTGTGTGTGAATCTATGAGGCAAATGTTGCAGAAATAGTTTTAAAAATCTATACATTTATTTTTGTTGCTTTTAAAAAAAAAAATATATATATAAATATATATATATATATATATATATATATATAATTTGCATGAATTTAAATCAGGCTGCTTTTTATACTCCAGAGAGTGTCTTTGTTTGAATTTTATTTAATTTTTTTTGTGCTGCTTTTTTAGCAGAGGCTGTGCTGCTTTTTTAGCAGGCCACCTGCAAACTTTTTTTTTTTTTACCTCTAAATCAAGACGAAAGCCAGTTATTCAGTGACTACTGTCTGCTATTAATATTCTCCCTGCTAATGCGCTACAAGCGCCATAGAAAGTAGTCTGTTCACATATCCGTGGCGAACTGACAAGGGAATAGCAGAAATAAAGTATTAAAAGCCAAATTGGAAAGATGGGCAATTTTTCCAACTCCACTATTAATGTCTGGTCTTTGCAGTTCACTGCTGTCCGTTCACTACACATTACTGGTTAGTGCTTGAAAAAAAAAAAAAAAGCAACATAAAGACCCTTTTCATGACTGACCCCCATTAATTCATTGAACGTCTGACATCAGGAAGTGGAGGGATTTAAGCCTTAGATGAAACAGAGCACAAAGACCCCTGCTGTCTCCCACCAACTCTGGAAAAGTCCAATAAAAGAAGCTTTTGTTTTTTGACATGTTCCTGTCCATGTGGTACCTCACCCACCGTGTGCCACAGCTATAAAAACATATCTGGTGCTCTAGCTCCAGAACTCGTATATTATGTTATGGGTTTTGTTTCATACTTTTTCTTGTACTTTTTATTAAAAAAAAATGTATTATTGTTTCTTTTCTCTTTGCAATAAAGGGACTCTGTCATCTAAACATGGTTTATACTGTGAATGTGGAGAATTAAAGAAAAAATAATTTGTGTGGCTATGGTAAATGAGAAAAGGGAAAAAGACAGCTAAACACAAACACTGCAGAAGTGTTAACATGTCACTAAGAATTTAAATGTGTCCGTGGTGTCCGCGCCTGCTCATGACATCACATTGTGGCTTGATATGCAAACTACACATTATCCATCCAAAGTAATTCACTAGCACATTCGGGCCATAATGTGAGGTCATAAACAGTAGACGGGGCCAAAACGTCCTGTCACATAGGGGTTAAAGCAAGTCCCTAACTTCCTCTTTAATGTGTTTAATATTTTAACGTATTTTGCCGTTAGTGAATTCGTATGTGTAGTTAGGCAGGCCAGTGATAACCAAGAAAGAGCTCGCCTCTCAGCACCATGTGCTCGAGGGGTTAAACATACTGTATATGGGGGGGAAACGAAGATTTCTTCTTAACGACCGATCTGTCTGTTGTTATCTCATTATCTCTCCAACTCCCAGCAGAGTGTTTTTAAACTAATCAGGTCAGCACTAATAAGAGAGAATTGAATTGGCTCCGAAAACAACCTGCTTCAGACTATTTAATATAAAAGGCAGTTCAAATGGAAATGCAATTTGTGGCTTTTTTTTTTTTTTTTTTTAAAAGTATATATTTAAAAAAAAAAACGTTTATTTTTTTCTTCCTGTGTTAGTGTAATTTTTAAACAAACTTTCTAAATTATCTGGAAACTCTCGGCAGAGGCAGTAGGAGTGGATTTCCTCTCTCTCTCGCTGGAAGGCCCGCGTCACGGACCGTTCAACAAATATGGGGAGCGTGGGCTTGAAAAGTTCCACCTATAGTGTCTGAAAAAAATCATTTTAGTTAAGTTGGGCACTTAGTACAAAAAAAAAAAAAAGTGGAATAAGTTCAAAACTATTTAGCACTAAACATTTAACGCTCAAATAATAAATATGAGCAAAGTGTGAATGAAAAGGGCCATATATATGGGGGGGGTGGGGGGGACAGGCATGTTTGTCAATATTATCTCATGCCTTTTTTAATAGAACTTGCCAAAAGCAGGCGTAATTTTTCACAAGCAGAATAGGAATCCTCTTTCAACCAAATATTCACGTTAAGCGTGTACGCAAGTATAATACCCATAAATTAACACAACTGTAAAGCGGCACACATAATTGCCTGAGTTAAACTGGCCGTACGGATTTTTACATTTGTTTTTGTACAAAATGGCGGCTGCCCTCCACTATCGTTTTTCTCATGAAGTAAAATTAAACTTTAAAAAGAAGCGTTTCATATATATTTATATATATATATATTTTTTTTATGGTTTCCCAGAAAAAGAATTTGCTCGTTTATTTGTGATTTTTTGTTTTGTTTTTTTTAAGTATAAAAGCCAGCCGAGCATGTTGCATTGCATATCTAATGTAATATAAGTAAATATTAGAGATGTTCACATGGGGAGCCATTACATAGAAGGTCGAACTACTAGTAGATGATTTTCTAGGTGTTTGAAAGTGTTTTTTTTTTAATGCTTGCAGTTACTCCTAAAAGAGAAAAAAAAGCATTTACTGCGTGCTCTGTTGTATTATGTACAGAAATTGAATCATTCCCGTAAATTATTTCCTTATCTAAATTAAATATTACCTCAAGGACTTTTTAAGTCGTCCCCCCACCCGCCCTCTATTGCTGTGCCAACAAAGCCTTTCAACCTATGTGTGCGCCATCCCTTTTGTCAGATGGATAGCTATTCTCGGAGATAATATCTAACATAAGCTTGCTCTGATTGCAATATTCGCTAGCAAGGCCACAGAGTAGGTGCTGCAACATCTTTACCGAGAATGGTAAAATTAAATTAATAATTGGTATCTAGTCAGGAAGTAAAAAAAAAAAAGGAATTCTGGGAGAATGGCTACAAATCAGGATTATAGGCCACAAATCAGGCTTTTGAAGCCCTTCTCCCCCTAGTGTATTACATCACCCATGCATTGTTTTCACACTAAACCGGTTTTTAATTAAATATGACTTCTGTAGCATTCTTCTGAGGAGATTTCCTTCCTCCTCTCCCACCGGCTTTTGACTCCCTTTTGGGTTTGTCTGAATTAGAAAGAAATTGGGTGAATCGATGAAGGGAGACCATGACAATCTGTGTCCGAGTCTCCCTTCTCTCCACCTCCTCCATTTTTTTTTTTTTATTTATAATCCACTTATACAATTCTTATTGTCTGCCTGGATTAGTTGCAATGTGAACTGCAGAAATGCTTTTTTGTTGTGGGGAAAAAGGTGAGGGGGATAGTGGAGCGTAGCATTGTTATGTGACCCCCACCACAATAAAAGTGTACTTTGGTTCAGTGTAGCGGTGGTATATTAAGGGGGGTCAAATGTTATTTAGCGTGCATTTTTCTGGTTGCGCTAATGAATTGCGAATTAGTCATTCTTATCTGCGTGTGAAAATGACACGATCTTTTAGCGAGCGCTATCAAAAGAGGTAGAAAAAAATATTCGCAAACTTGCCTGTTTTTATTCGCAATTGCTCGTATTTACTATTTGAGTGTTATATAGTTAGTACATTTCAAAAGAAGAAAAGCGCAAAAAAAGTTTGCGTTTTTTTTTAGTACATGCCCCTCCTATTGCGTTATGTATACCCCGATTATCTCAAAGCTGGGATTTGATTCTCTGCTTAATAACATGAGGTACTACTTATGTACTAGCTACAAAGATCATTCTGATTGGCCGATTTATTTTAGTGTGTAAAAGTGAAATATTATGTCTATTATAAATACACATTTTCTAGGCCGGATTAGGGGATATGGGCCTAAGAGAAAATTAATTCATAGTTTGGTTGATGGAAACTTTAAAACTAACAAGTTCCATGTCTCTCTCTCTCTTTCTCTCTCTCTCTTCTCTCTCCTCTCTCTCGCTTCTCTCTCCTCTCTCTCGCTTCTTTCTCCTCTCTCTCGCTCTCTCTCTCCTCTCTCTTGCTCTCTCTCCTTTCTCTCTCTCTTGCTCTCTCTCCTTTCTCTCTCTCTCCTCTCGCTCTCTCTCTCCTTTCTCCCGCTCTCTTGCTCTCTCTCCTCTCCTTCTCTCTCTCCTTTTGCTCGCTCTCTTGCTCTCTCTCCTCTCTCTCTCTCTCTCTCTCTCCCTTCTCTCTCTCTCTCCTCTCTCTCGCTCTCTTGCTCTCTCTCTCCTTTCTCTCACTCTCTCTCCTCTCTCTCTCCTCCTCTCCTTTCTCTCTCTCTTGCTCTTGCTCTCTCTCTCCTTTCTCCTTTCTCCCGCTCTCTTGCTCTCTCTCCTCTCCTTCTCTCTCTCCTTTTGCTCGCTCTCTTGCTCTCTCTCCTCTCTCTCTCTCTCTCCCTTCTCTCTCTCTCTCCTCTCTCTTGCTCTCTCTCTCCTTTCTCTCACTCTCTCTCCTCTCTCTCTCCTCCTCTCCTTTCTCTCTCTCTTGCTCTCGCTCTCTCTCTCCTTTCTCCCGCTCTCTTGCTCTCTCTCCTCTCTCTCTCTCTCTCCCTTCTCTCTCTCTCTCCTCTCTCTCGCTCTCTTGCTCTCTCTCTCCTTTCTCTCACTCTCTCTCCTCTCTCTCTCCTCCTCTCCTTTCTCTCTCTCTTGCTCTCGCTCTCTCTCTCCTTTCTCCCGCTCTCTTGCTCTCTCTCTCTCTCTCCCTTCTCTCTCTCTCTCCTCTCCCCCTTGTTTCCCTCCGCAGAGATCTGCGCAGCGGACTGTGGCGGGCACGGCACGTGTATCGGAGGAAGCTGCCGCTGTGACGAGGGTTGGATGGGCACAGCCTGCGACCAGCGGGCGTGTCACCCACGCTGCAACGAGCACGGATCATGCCGGGATGGCAAATGTGAATGTAGCCCAGGCTGGAACGGGGAGCACTGCACTATTGGTAGGATGTGTGATTTATACAAATATATATACATACACCAAGGAGAGAGGGCATGTATCACACGGGTACCACGTACTGCATGCGCACCTTCCACCCCGAGAGTCAGAATCTGTGGGAGCGTGGTCAAAAAAATGTCCTTTCATTTGGTGTTAAGGTGGGTGTTTCGTACCCAGACTTAATTCACCGTTTAGCATCCTCTTGGGAATGGGTGTGTGTTTTGGGGGCATGTCTACCAAATAACACCAGACCCGGCTCAAAGACTAACACAATCCCCCAAAATGACAGACCCCAACAGTCCAGACAAGTATAGTGCCGAGCAGCCGAGGGGCTGAGAATAAAATCAATGTTTCCATCTTCTCATTCCCTCTTTTTGTCTCTCTCTCTGTCGCTCTGTCTATTAGTTGGTCTCTATTTGTCGCTATATCTATCCTTTCTCTTCTGTGCTGCCTATCCCTGCAGTCTCAAAGCCCCAGGTCTTACTATCTCTCTGCCGCTTTCTTTCCCTCTTTTATATTTCTGATGCTCTATAGATCTTTCCCTCTCTCTATCTATCCATTTATCTTTCTCTTCCTTTCTTCCTCTGTCTGCAGCACTGTATTTCCCTCTCACGCTTCTTCTCTCTGCAGCTCTATCTTTCCCTTTCTCTCTCCTTTTCTCTGCAGCTCTATCTTTCTCTTTTTTTGCTCTCTCTCTGCAGCTCTATCTTTCCCTTTCTCTCTCCCACTCTCTGCAGCTCTATATTTCTCTTTTTTTTTCTCTGTCTCTCTCAGCAGCTCTATCTTTCTCTTTTTTTCTGTCTCTCTCAGCAGCTCTATCTTTCACTTTTTTTCTGTCTCTCTCAGCAGCTCTATCTTTCACTTTTTCTCTGTCTCTCTGCAGCTCTATCTTTCCCTTTCTCTCTCCCGCTCAGACACACAAAGTGCTCTCTCTGCAGCTCTATCTTTCCCTTTCTCTCTCCCGCTCTCTGCAGCTCCATCTTTTTCTTTTTCTCTGTCTCTCTCAGCAGCTCTATCTTTTCCTTTCTCTCTCCCGCTCTCTGCAGCTCCATCTTTTTCTTTTTCTCTGTCTCTCTCAGCAGCTCTATCTTTTCCTTTCTCTCTCCCACTCTCTGCAGCTCTATATTTCTCTTTTTTTTCCCTCTGTCTCTCTCAGCAGCTCTATCTTTCTCTTTTTTTCTCTGTCTCTCTGCAGCTCTATCTTTCCCTTCCTCTCTCCCGCTTAGACACACACCAAGTGCTCTCTCTGCAGCTCTATCTTTCCCTTTCTCTCTCCCGCTCTCTGCATCTCTATCTTTCGTTTTTTCTCTCCTGCACAATGCACAATAACCCTGCAGCTTAAGGCTAATCTCTCGTTATCTTAGCTGTAGTTGTAACCGTTCCTACGAGTTACAGATTATTACAATACAGAGAGTATTACCGTATGTTTCCCCCCCCCCCCCCCCCGCTATGAAGGGATTTGTTTAGATTCAGAACAGGTCTACACGACCTGGAGATTGAAGTCAGTTACACCAAGGCGTCACCTTAATAGTTCAGCTTTTGTGGCTTCATTACGTGGACTCACGCAGGTAATGGATGAAAAAAAACTGGAAACCGCAACCTAAAATGACCAGCACCACACCCCTTTAGGCTCCACCCCTGCTGATCCAGGCACGTTGGCAGATATTGCTACCAGTGTCTGAGGGTCAAAACCTCCCAGGAAGCCTTTTAAACCCACTAAGGACGCCTCTTGATAAGTTCACACAGTTTGACCTAGTTTGCCCTCATACATATGACCCCAAGCATGCTGGGATATCATTTGCAGGTTCCATGCCATTGTCACTGTTAATGTAAGTACTGTTGTTTAGCAGAAAGCTAAGGCAATGTGATTGGATGTGTTGCATTGTACAATGGCATGGAGTACGGGCACTGACTGAACTGAGCTCATTGGAACAGTTACATTTTTATTTTTTTCAGTTTTTTAAACTAGACATTGGTTAGCTTGGGGACTGCCCTGGGAGAGGGAGGGCATCTAAATACATAAAGGGAATCAACACAGTGGTGTATCTTGGTATTGTGCTGCCCTAGGCAGACAAAATTCGGACACCCCCCCACCCACATTGCACACCTCTGACATGCCCCATCACCCATGTTGCAAACCCACGACATGCCCCATCACCCCATTACATGCCCCATCACCCACATTGCACACACACTAAATGCACCATCACCCTCATTACATACCCCTACCACATCCATTACATGCTCCCATCACCCCGATTAATTGGAAAGAGCTAAAGCTTGTTGAATGGTGTGGGAGTGAGCTAAATGTTTGAAGCACCAGAAATGTGCTTTAACACCCTCTGGCAAAGTGCCGCCCTAGGCGAGTGCCCTGTTTGCCTTGTGGAAAATACACTACTGAATCAACACAGTAAAGGAGGAGAGTATATTTAAAAGAAGAAAAACTGCCACAACTAGAGGACATAGTCTAAAACTAGAGCAGCAATGATTTAATAGTAATATCAGTGTTACTTTACTGAGCGGGTAGTGGATGTATGGAATAGCCTTCCAGCAGAAGTGGTAGAGGTAAACACAGTGAAGGATTTTAAGCATGGTTCGGATAGGCATAAGGCTATCCTAGATATAAGACCGGGAATGGAGGACTAATAAAAGTATTTAGAAAATTGGGCAGACTAGATGGACTGAATGGTTCTTATCTGCCAGTGACACGATCTATGTTTCTAAGTGCGTATAAAGTGTAATACAGTCACTGCTGCTCAAATGGAAAAAGACCTTCCTTCTCGTGTGGCATCTTCTCGTGTGGCATCCTGGTACACAGATATGGCCGAAACCACGTCACTCCTCAATGTATTTTAAGCTCTTGAAACAGCTGCCCACTTCCTGTGTCCTCCCTCTCACTGATTGAGAAGACCCTGTGAAATAATTTTCAGTGTAAACTACAGCAACAAGTGCATTTCACAAATATTAGAAACGTTTACTGTATAGAGAAATATTAACTACGGTACTTATTCCAGGTCATTGGTTGTATTTTGGGTATTTTTTTCATAATATATTTTTTTTTTTAGTTTTGATTGAAGGTTGTTTATTTGATTGCCTGCCCCTCCCCACCCAGCTTAATGTGGGGACAGGTTCCCACCCAGCTTAATGTGGGGACGGGTTCTCACCCAACTTAATGTGGGGACGGGTTCTCACCCAGCTTAATGTAAGGACGGATTCTCACCCAGCTTAATGTAAGGACGGGTTCTCACCCAGCTTAATGTAGGGACAGGTTAATATGGGGACGGGTTCTCACCCAGCTTAATGTGGGGACGGGTTCTCACCCAGCTTAATGTAAGGACGGGTTCTCACCCAGCTTAATGTAAGGACGGGTTCTCACCCAGCTTAATGTAGGGACAGGTTAATATGGGGACGGGTTCTCACCCAGCTTAATGTGGGGACGGGTTCTCACCCAGCTTAATGTAAGGACGGGTTCTCACCCAGCTTAATGTAGGGACAGGTTAATATGGGGACGGGTTCTCACCCAGCTTAATGTGGGGACGGGTTCTCACCCAGCTTAATGTGGGGATGGGTTCTCGCCCAGCTTAATGTGGGGACGGGTTCTCACCCAGCTTAATGTGGGGCTGGGCTCTCACCCAGCTTAATGTGGGGACGGGTTCTCACCCAGCTTAATGTGGGGACGGGCTCTCACCCAGCTTAATGTGGGGATGGGTTCTCACCCAGCTTAATGTGGGGACGGGTTCTCGCCCAGCTCAATGTAAGGACGGGTTCTCACCCAGCTCAATGTAAGTACGGGTTCTCACCCAGCTTAATGTAAGGACGGGTTCTCACCCAGCTTAATGTGGGGACAGGTTCTCACCCAGCTTAATGTGGGGACGGGTTCTCGCCCAGCTCAATGTAAGGACGGGTTCTCACCCAGCTTAATGTAAGGACGGGCTCTCACCCAGCTTAATGTGGGGACGGGTTCTCACCCAGCTTAATGTGGGGATGGGTTCTCGCCCAGCTTAATGTGGGGACGGGTTCTCGCCCAGCTCAATGTAAGGACGGGTTCTCACCCAGCTCAATGTAAGTACGGGTTCTCACCCAGCTTAATGTAAGGACGGGTTCTCACCCAGCTTAATGTGGGGACAGGTTCTCACCCAGCTTAATGTGGGGACGGGTTCTCGCCCAGCTCAATGTAAGGACGGGCTCTCACCCAGCTTAATGTAAGGACGGGCTCTCACCCAGCTTAATGTGGGGACGGGTTCTCACCCAGCTTAATGTGGGGATGGGTTCTCGCCCAGCTTAATGTGGGGACGGGTTCTCACCCAGCTTAATGTGGGGGCGGGCTTTCACCCAGCTTAATGTAAGGCCGGGTTCTCACCCACCAGTGTGACTGCCTTGTTCCCGACAAGATTCCTGTCGGCCTAAATTGTTGCATTCCTAAATCGTGCATATTCTGTGACCTTGTAAAACTTTACTACCTAAAGAATTGGCTCAATAAATTTATCGAATCTAAAAAACAATTCATCCAAGTAATAAACGTCAATGAGGAGGACAGGATAGAGCGCTGAGAGTGGAATGTCATAAAGTCCATAATATTGGCACAGATGAAAGGACATTGACTCGGAATGATAATAAACTTTGCGGTAAGCTTGTCCCTTGTCCTTGTCTAATGTCTACCAGCATGGCTCCCCCCCCACAACCTTTTTGCGTTTGTGTTTTTTCTTTCTACCTTTATGTGTCAATGGCTGTCCTGCTTTAATTGAGAAATACCGTATACATTCATAATGCTTTAATAGCCACAAGCAACATTCATACAAATGGATTTTAAAAGCAAGTATCTGAGTCCATTCTTCTTAACACATAACAGGGGACTGTATCCATCGGCCCTGAAATAGAGGGTAAATACTGGGGGTCTGTCAAATTCTAGACCCTTCATTGTTATAATGTAATATTTCTGAACCCTGTTAGACTAAGGACAATATATGCGTTTTAAATAGAAATGCTGTAATGAAGAGAAAAAAAAAATACAAATAAAGTACCTTATTGAACCCTCTGTGCTTGTATCACGCTATTAGGAGGTGGACATGTTGTTTAGAATCTTGGGTCAGATTCTCTTTCACTTGACCCAATATTCTAAATAACACCCACAGCTTATTAGCCCCACCCCATTGTTATCCACTTTTAGCAGTTGACCCCACCCACAACTGCCCCAGACCTTCGCTCATTGAAGGAAGGAGATCAGCAACACACCAAGTGCTCAGATACTTAGTTTGAAGGGTTGCTTTTTTGGTAAGTGACGCTCAGATGCTTGTCTTTGTAACCCCAAACACAGAAAAAAGGGGCTGGAACATAGTCATGCGCCGTCTCTTCCTACCTTGTCTATATTTAAGCAGCTTATTAAAACACCATACTATCCTCTGATATAACGCCACCAAGTATTGTCCACTGATACCAAGTAATATCGCTCTTTGATGCTCTTGGGATATACATACAATCTCCTGTAAATTATGTTTAGTAACCTAAGTTTTGGGATTTATCACATTTATATTATAAAAATTATAAACCTATATATTTACATTACGACATACTATCTCTGCCATACATGCACCATTTGACCCGTTATCTTGCAATATAATTTTATTGTATAGGTTATTTGATCTTTGCCCCTCTCACCCCTCCCATTTATCCCCCCCCCCCACCCCCCCCTTGCACCCTGAATAGCAAGTGTGAACCTAAAGGGGAATATATATATATGTGTAATACATGTAAAGTGTTATTATGTGATAAGAAGGTGCAACTATGTCCGACCACTGATTTGCAAAATGCGTCGGTGATCTGTGCGCATGTTCTGTTTTCCACCCACTTTACTCTGCTAGCGCTAAGGTGATATTACATTATATTACAGAACTTCTTTTCTTTCCCTTTGTGCTCTTGTAGCCCCTGCACAGCCGGCTAGCACCCAGCACTTATTCAACCCTTCCTTAAATGTCCTGTCTTTTATTCCCAAAGCTCACTATCTGGATAAGGTAGTGAAAGGTACTGTACCAGATATTTCCTTCCTTCTATGTTCCTGTTGTCTTTGTGTTGTCACAAAAAAAAAAATCTAGATTTATATATCCATTTCTCACTTATCTGTTGCTGCGTTTGCATTTTTGAAAAGTCTTCTTCCATCTGCGCAATGACCTTTTAAAGGACAACTGTTGGACCCAAATATTAGGTCCTGTTTAATTAAAAGATCAAGAGTAGGCATTTTGTAAAGAAATACTTTAGTGAAAGAAAACAAATAAAGTAAGTGCGTTATTGATTGATCTGTTTGTATAGCTCTATTAGGGGGCAGACATCTTGGGTGCGATGAAGGAAGATCTGACCCAAGATTCTAAACAACTCCGCCCCCTGATAGAACTATACTGTCAAGCCACCCCTCACTCTCAAACGATCATTCAAAATAGGGAAATTATTATTTGGAAAATGCTGTTTCAGTTTTTTTTTTTAAAAAGGTGATTTCTAAAAAAAATATATTTTTTTTTAGCAATCTCACCAGTTTTTAAATTTTTATTTTATTTAAATGCATGTATTTATGTTACCTAAATGGTCTTTAATAAAGTAGAGAAAGTTGAAAGAGTTTTACCAAAGAGAAACGCAGGTAATTTAGGCTTACTTCTCACAAACTACTGGGTTCTTTTAAAACAGGTGAACATAGCTTAATAGATAGCTGTTATCTCACTGTAGTTCAAAGACATTGGGCTGGTTGGAGAGATTTCTTCTAACAAAGTGAGTAACTGCAGCAGTGCAGGGGAGCAAAGCCTAGGATCCCTGCTCTGCTCCCTTTCACTCCTGCGCTTCACTGAGAGCCATAGTACGAGGATGTAAAGTAACATCCTCATTGGGGAATGACATGGGGAAGGAAGGTGAAGTCTGTGCCCTCAATGGACCACTATGCCCCTCCCTCCATCTTGGCAAATGGTATGACTGGATGTGCGATAGTATAAGTCTAGGAAAGTAGCGGAAGGGAAGGTACCACCAAAATGTTCTCCAAAAAATTGTAAATTTCTTGCATTTAAAAGGGCAGTCCCATCGAGCTTATTTTTCTCTATTTTGTACTTGTTTCTAATACACATGAAATGCACTTATTTTTACATGCCTCCCAACTTTGTCTCCCCCCCCCCCCCCCCCCCCCGGCGAATCTGGACACCGGTGGCGGAGTCTGGGGAGGGGACCGGACACCAGGGTGGGCGGAGTCTGGGGAGGGGGCTCTCAGTGCTACCGGTCATGTGCGTTAACACTGTCACCCACCAGGAGCCAGGATCACTACTGTGCACGCCCAGAAAGCATTCTCTGGTGTCTGCGGGTTTGTGGTCCTGAGTCCTGCTGTCCCACTGAGCTCTACCTCTGTCCCGAGAAGCCGGACAGAGTTAGAGCGCGGCGGGACACGGCTCCCAAATCGTGACTGTCCCGCCCAAATCGGGACTGTTGGGAGGTATGTTTTTACTTTACCATTCTCCTGAAGTTTTACAATGAAAATAATTTCACCGGGGCTCCTTAATTCAGTGAAGTGTCCTACTTCCTTCTTTATATTCACTCCTGCTCCTCCCATTGTAAATGACTGACACCCAAACACGCCAATTAGCATTGAGCGACCATCTTCGTCTGTGTGAAGCAGCAGCTTTACCAAATCATTTCTCCCAAGACTTTTGGTGGCTATTCACTAAAAAGGTGAGTTGAAATGAACCTTTTATCTCACCAATTTATCTTTGCATTGTGCAGGGACACACCAAGTGCGTTTGCTTATTGGAGGAAAAAAAACTCATCAGGTTTGTCGCTGCATAATCTAAATTACCACCTTTTTAGCGAATATCCCCCTTAGTTGCTTTTTTTGGTATTATGGGATATCTTTTTGAATGGCACCTGGTAGGGTGAAGTACCCTTCAAACACGATATTAAACAGGGAGGACGTATGGATCTGGGGCAAGTTTGTTGAGTGATAGAACTAAAATATTTGAGATAATACCGGTAACCAGAAAGGTGCAAAGGACGTGTTTTTGTAACTCTCGGGGGGGGGGAGATGTGAAAGTGTTTTTTGGGAGAAGAGTAACACATTTTCCATGTCACCCAGAGCTGTACATGTGTATAATATGATTCTCATAACTAAAACAAAAATATTAAAAAAAATTCTCATTATTGTTCCTGATATTCCTTCAAACCCGCTCCATTGCAGTGGGAGAATTCTTTCCAACTCCGCTACTTTGACCAGATATATCCTGATTAATTTGATTGTATAAATAGATAAAAACAAAGACACACATATAAAACTTGTGACAAGCAGTAATAATAATAATAATAATCACATAATGCTGGATAAGGCATTTTAGTGCCTAAAAGATTAGATCATTATGAAGAGCACATTTGGGGCTTCTAAAAGGCTTGCCAGACTTTGCATCGGAAGTCCGTTCGACTGACATTATAAAAGACCAATAGAGCCGGGTATATTTGTAACAAATTACTCTGTAGAGAAGGATGCCACATTTTTGACCTGCCCCAGTGTTTTTTTTTTATGTATACATTCATTCTCAGTCATTAAGCATCTGCAATATGATGTCATATGATTGTGTGCGTTTATGGTCCTGGTTAAGCATTGTGGGTAATGAAGCCTCACAAATTGTTTCTGTACTGCTTCTAGGAAACTGGCTACCTTAGCTACTAGCAAATAAGATCCCTTTTTTTTCCAGGAATGCGTAGGAAAAATCGATATTAAAAAAAACCCCAGGACTGCCCCGTCAAATCCGGGACTGTTGGCATGTATTTCGCAGCCACCCAGATAGTAATAAACGCTCACCCAGAAACCCACATGCTCTCCAGCTGTTGCTACACTAAATTTGTGTCTTCTTGCTCAGCGCCAGCTGGAGGCTGCTAATTCTGACTTAAGAGATGAAGCCATAGTCCAAGAAAGAATTGTAACGGGACCTGAGCTGAGCAGGTTACTGCTGAGCACCCTTGTCGTAATAAATGATGTCTGTGTTCTTGTTTGCACCTTGTTAAGACCGTTGTGTTGTCTGGGTTTTCAGAGGGCTGCCCCGGACTGTGTAACGGGAACGGCCGGTGTACTTTGGACCTGAACGGATGGCACTGCGTATGCCAGCTGGGATGGAGGGGATCCGGCTGCGACACGTCCATGGAAACAGCCTGCGGCGACAAGAGTGATAACGACGGCGGTAAGTTGACCGGGGTTTTGTTTTTGTTTTTTTTTGTCTTTTTTATTTTATTTTTTTTTTATTTGTAGGAAAATGCATTGTGATTTTTTTTTTTTTCCCCACCATAATTATTTGAAGTGCTTGTTGCTCGTCCCCTGATGGGGTAATTGCAGGATGCATTCTAATAGCAGCGTCATTACCGGGGGAACATCTGTAAATGAAGGCTTCGCGCAGGTAATGCTTGTCATTTCCTTTAGCTGTAATTATAGTCCACATCTCTCTTCACTTCGTAAAGAGGGTCAGCCCGCCGCTTATACTGCGGCAAAGAGGCCGAGGTGGGAAGAGGACGGGCGCTGTTATTGAGCAGAGCAAAGGTTACCTCTGTTGTTGACAAATGCAGGTTTGTGTAGTGGGCACACAGAGCTTCTACTAGGAATAAGTGCTACTGCTGCCAGGGCCACCATCAGACTTTTCCGGGACCCTTACAGAACAAATCTCCTAGGGACCTTTCAATTTCTCCTGCACTTCTTTCGTTATTGTCTCCACATCCCTTGCCATAGCGCCACTTTTTGGTACCCACGGCACTTGAAATGCCACCCAGTTTGCAGCCACCGATCTTGCCATAGTACCTAGATTGCACCCATAAGTCTTACCAGAGCACCCATTGTTTTTGCCAGAGCACCTAGATCACACCCACAGGTCTTGCCAGAGCACCCAGATTGCACAGCTAGCACATGCCCCAGGCAGCACCCATATTGCACACCCAGGACATGCCCCAACCAGCACCCAGATGGCACACCCAGGACATGCCCCAACCAGCACCCAGATGGCACACCCAGGACATGCCCCAACCAGCACCCAGATTGCACACCCAGGACATGCCCCAACCAGCACCCAGATTGCACACCCAGGACATGCCCCAACCAGCACCCAGATGGCACACCCAGGACATGCCCCAACCAGCACCCAGATGGCACACCCAGGACATGCCCCAACCAGCACCCAGATGGCACACCCAGGACATGCCCCAACCAGCACCCAGATTGCACACCCAGGACATGCCCCAACCAGCACCCAGATGGCACACCCAGGACATGCCCCAACCAGCACCCAGATTGCACACCCAGGACATACCCCAACCAGCACCCAGATTGCACACCCAGGACATGCCCCAACCAGCACCCAGATTGCACACCCAGGACATGCCCCAACCAGCACCCAGATTGCACACCCAGGACATGCCCCAACCAGCACCCAGATGGCACACCCAGGACATGCCCCAACCATCACCCAGATGGCACACCCAGGACATGCCCCAACCAGCACCCAGATTGCACACCCAGTACATGCCCCAACCAGCACCCAGATGGCACACCCAGGACATGCCCCAACCAGCACCCAGATTGCACACCCAGTACATGCCCCAACCAGCACCCAGATTGCACACCCAGGACATGCCCCAACCAGCACCCAGATTGCACACCCAGGACATGCCCCAGATAGCCATCAGCTCAAGGGTAAGATACCAAAACTCTGATTATATAGGTTCCTGGATCTGACTTGATAAAACTCCTATATTTCCATACAACCTGTTGTCAAACCCTGAACACTGGATTTTGCTTATGCTCAGAGCCCATGTATTGCTTCTATCGGTCTTCGGATCATATCGATTTGTTGTGAATTTTGCATTCATAATGGAAAAGCAGCCTCTAAATATGTTGTAGATGTTTCTAAATGAAATCTGGCCAGTCTAGATGGGGCATATTCTCTCTTATCTGCTGATGCTCTTCTATATTCCCATGTTATACACAGTCTGGCTGTCAGATGGTTATAAAAGCATGTCAAATCTCATATCCCTTACCCCCCTGCTCTCCCCATATCATATTAAACATCGCAGCTGCCTCTTTAGTTTGTGTTTGATATTAAAAAATAAAAATAAGCCCACAGATATCTATGTTGAAAAAAAAAAAAAAAAAAAGAGCTATAAACTGCGGATTGATTGATATGAATTCTCAATATTTAACAATATTTAATATTTTAACTGTTTTTGGAGCAACTTAGCTGTTTTCACACTATTTTCTAGCTTACCCTATCTTTGCGGCAGCACTGATTATACAGACACTAAGCATATATACGGTAGTTTTGTTTCACTTAGTCACTTCCTGTGCTCCTGGAATAGAACACATTGTGTGGACTGTGATAAACTTGCTCTTGTACGTAATAGGACCTCTTAACGGTGCAACACATTGTCTCATGACATTAATAGATAGACAGGATATTCCATTCATTTGAATGAAATTGTTCTCATTGGTTCCTGCAGCAAAAAAAAAATAAAAAATAAGGAAATTAATTTTACTCTGTGGGCAGTCTTCGTTTCTTGCAAACCGTGGCAATTTCACAAATTCAACTGTATTTTTTTAAAAAATATATTTTAAGCAAAGCAAATTGTAAGACATGCATGTTAAAGTACTTTGAAAGTACATTAATATGCATTAATATTTGTAAGATGCATTTTGGGCACTAGACAGTCCCTTTAAACTAGTGCATGGGTGTAGGAACCCCCACAAATCTGGGGGGGACAGCATTTTTGCTCGCCGGGTATAGCAGCAGTAAAAATAAAGCTTATACAGTGTATATTATATCACCAAGTTCCCACCAACATTACCAGGATCCTTGGTATACAACAGATACATTCACAGCACAACATCTACATCAGGCAGGTGCATTTTATCACTTTTACATGAAATATAGTCAGCGAGCTGTGTGTACACCATAAAACATACATCAGTATGAACCTACCACTTCTGCTGGAATGCCATTCCATGTATCCACTACCCTCTCAGTAAAGTAATACTTTCATTAGTCCCTGGCCTTATCTTATATCTAGGATAGCCTTATACCTATCCCACGCATGCTTAAACTCCTTCACTGTATTAACCTCTACCACTTCTACTGGAAGGCTATTCCATGCATCCACTACCCTCTCAGTAATGTAATACTTTCATTGGTCCCTGGCCTTATCTTATATCTAGGATAGCCTTATACCTATCCCATGCATGCTTAAACTCCTTCACTGCATTAACCTCTACCACTTCTACTGGAAGACTATTCCATTCATCCACTACCCTCTCAGTAATGTAATCCTTTCATTAGTCCCTGACCTTATCTTATATCTAGGATAGCCTTATACCTATCCCATGCATGCTTAAACTCCTTCACTGTATTAACCTCTACCACTTCTACTGGAAGACTATTCCATGCATCCACTACCCTCTCAGCAAACAAACATTACATTTCTGACCAGAAAATAAACTGTAAAATATTAAATATTTCCAAAAGCTTAAGGTGGACCCCAAATATATGTATATAACTAGTAAAATTTATACCAGGGCTTGACAACCTTAACTAAGTTTTAGGAGCCAGGAAAAAAATCTAGGAGCCAGACAACAGCACATACACACAATCACATGCAGTCATATACAGTCAGTCACATAGACACATATACTCATACATACAGCCTGTCACACATATACATACTGTCACATAGAAACACACTCATACATACATACATACATACATACATACAGTCTGCCAGGCACACACTCACACATACATACAATCTGTCAGACACACACACACTCATACATACAGTCGTTCACAGACACATTCATACATACATACATAGAGTCTGTCGCAGACACACACTCATACATACATGCAGTCTGTCAGACACACACACACTCATACATACAGTCTGTAACATAGACACATACACTCAGTCAGTCACATAGACACACACACTCATACATGGTCTTTCACATACACTCATACATACAGTCTGTCACAGACACACACACTCATAGTCAGTCATATATACACACAAACTCATACAGTCAGTCACAGACACACAAACTCATACAGTCAGTCACAGACACACAAACTCACACAGTCAGTCACAGACACACAAACTCACACAGTCAGTCACACACACTCATACAGTCTGTCACACTCCCTCATACAGTCTGTCACACACACACACACTCATACATACATACATACATACATAGTCTGTCACATACACTCATACATACATACATCCATAGTCTGTCACATACACTCATACATACATACAGTCTATCACATTTACTCATACATACACACAGTCTGTCACATACACTCATACATACACACATTCAAGTGAGCAGTTTTTTTTATCTTAAAAAATACATTTTAAAAAAATGTAGATCAATAGCAGGGATCAAAGCTATATCTCATTGCAGGGAAGGTGGGCGTTTCCATTCCAGGTTTGTCTGTGCCTCTTACAATCATTACTTATTAATTACATTATTTTGCCCATTCATTTGTCAGTTTTATTTTGCCCACATTCATTTGCCAGTGTTTTTTTTGCCCAAATTCATTTGTCAGGGTTTTTTTTGCCCACATTCATTTGCCAGGGTTTTTTTTTGCCCACATTCATTTGCCAGGGTTTTTTTTTTTTGCCCACATTCATTTACCAGGGTTTTTTTTTTTTGCCCACATTCATTTACCAGGGTTTTTTTTTTTTGCCCACATTCATTTACCAGGGTTTTTTTTTTTTGTCCACATTCATTTACCAGGGTTTTTTTTTTTTGCCCACATTCATTTGCCAGGTTTTTTGTTGCCCACATTAATTTGCCAGGGTTTTTTTTTGCCCTCATTTTTTGATCATCTCATCATTAGTAGAAGTCATTGGCAGATTTAAGAGACATGTTATTATGGCAGCTTCGGAAGTCATTGATTATTGCAGCTCTAAGAGACATTTTTTAAATGCCCCTAAGAGCTGCAATAATCAATCACGTTCCGAAGCTGCCATGATAAAAAGAAAAACGGTACATTATTGGCAGTGACACAGTCACTGTTCCTACCTCGTTCCTCCCAGTGTAGGGCTGTGTGACTTGTGGAGGACGCGCACAAGCCGTGCGCATGATCACATGACGTCGTGCGATGAAGTCATGTGATCAGGTGACCTCCGTGATCGCTGCAGAGCTGATTCTCCCGGGACAGTCCCAGGATCGAAAACGTTGCGGGATTGTCCCGGGTTGGCAAGTATGCTCAGGCAGTGCTGTATTTACCGCGAGGCATCCTAGGCGGATGCCTATGGCGGCAAATTTTGGGGGGCGGCAGCGCCCCCCAGCACTGGAAAAAAAAAAAATACAAAAAAAAAAAAAAACGGCCCTTTAAAAAAAAAAAAAAAAAAGACCGCGCTTGCAGGCAGAGACAGAGGTGAGAAGGGATCGGAAGATCCCCTCTCACCTCCGCTCTGCCTGCCAGGCTACACGGGGAGCCGAACAGGCAGCACAGAGAAACCTCCGTGCTGCCTGTTCGGCTCCCCGTGCAGTGTGCCGACACGGAAGTGCCGACAGTCACGTGACGGGCGCGCTGACGTCATACGCGCGCCCGGTCACGTGACCTGTCGGCACAATCGCCGGGAAGCCGAACAGGCAGCATGGAGGGACCATGCTGCCTGCCTGCCAGGGAAAGGTAAGTGCTGATGGGATGTGTGTGTGTGTGTGTGTGTGTGATGGGAGTCAGAGTGTGATGGGAGACAGTGTGTGTGACTGAGTGTGATGGGAGTAGGAGTATGTGTGATGGGAGACGTGTGTGACTGAGTGTGATGGGAGTCAGAGTGTGTGTGATGAGAGACAGTGTGTGTGACTGAGTGTGATGGGAGTCAGAGTGTGTGTGATGAGAGACATGTGTGTGACTGAGTGTGATGGGAGTCAGAGTGTGTGTGATGGGAGACAGTGTGTGTGACTGAGTGTGATGGGAGTCAGAGTGAGTGTGAAGGGTGTCAGAGTGAGTGTGATGGGAGACAGTGTGTGTGACTGAGTGTGATGGGAGTCAGAGTGTGTGTGATGGGAGACAGTGTGTGTGACTGAGTGTGATGGGAGTCAGAGTGTGTGTGATGGGAGACAGTGTGTGTGACTGAGTGTGATGGGAGTCAGAGTGTGTGTGATGGGAGACAGTGTGTGTGACTGAGTGTGATGGGAGTCAGAGTGAGTGTGAAGGGTGTCAGAGTGTGTGTGATGGGAGAAAGTGTGTGTGACTGAGTGTGATGGGAGTCAGAGTGTGTGTGATGGGAGACAGTGTGTGTGACTGAGGGTGATGGGAGTCAGAGTGTGTGTGATGGGAGTAGGGGTGTGTGACTGAGTGTGATGGGAGTAGGAGTGTGTGACTGAGTGTGATGGGAGTGTGTGTGTGATGGGAGTATGAGCTTGATGTGAGTCTGAATGATGGGCCATGTTTTAGGTGTGTAACGTGGGTGTGCAGCTTGGGTAGGGGGGTGCCCGGATTTTGTCTGCCTAGGGCAGCACAAAATCAAGATACACCACTGTGCTCAGGGCCGTCTTTAATAGTGATTGGACCCTGGGCAAGCATTTGCTTGGGCCCCCTGGACCCTGCCCCCTCCCCTGCATGCAATCCATCGCGATGTTAACCCCCCCACACACACACATATGCCATAATTGTTGTGCCATTCAGATGCCAGTAATATTGTGCCATTCAGAGCGCAGTATTATTGTGCCAGTCAGAGCCCAGTAATATTGTGCCATTCAGAGCCCAGTAATATTGTACCATTCAGAGCCCAGTAATATTGTGCCAGTCAGATGCCTGTAATAGTGCCATTCAGAGCCCAGTAATATTGTGCCAGTCAGAGCCCAGGAATATTGTGCCAGTCAGAGCCCAGGAATATTGTGCCAGTCAGATACCAAGAATATTGTGCCAGTCAGATACCAAGAATATTGTGCCAGTCAGATACCAAGAATATTGTGCCAGTCAGAGCCCAGGAATATTGTGCCAGTCAGAGCCCAGGAATATTGTGCCAGTCAGATGCCTGTAATATTGTGCCAGTCAGAGCCCAGGAATATTGTGCCAGTCAGAGCCCAGGAATATTGTGCCAGTCAGATGCCTGTAATATTGTGCCAGTGAGAGCCCAGTAATATTGTGCCAGCCAGATGCCCAGTAATATTGTGCCAGCCAGATGCCCAGTAATATAGTGCCAGCCAGAACCCAGTAATATAGTGCCAGCCAGAGCCCAGTAATATAGTGCCAGCCAGAGCCCAGTAATATAGTGCCAGCCAGAACCCAGTAATATAGTGCCAGCCAGAACCCAGTAATATAGTGCCAGCCAGAACCCAGTAACATAGTGCCAGCCAGAACCCAGTAATATAGTGCCAGTTAAACCCCCCCCCTTCCCTAGTACTTACATGAATCTGCTCCGTGTCCCCCGCCGGATGTCTCCTCCGTGCAGTCTTCCCTCTTGCACGGAGGAGGGAAGCAGACACCGGATGTGACGCGACGTCACATCCGGCGTCAGTTTTTTTTTTTTTTTCCGGCCGTCGCATCCATCGGATGCGGCTTGCCGGAAAAAAGTGTTCACAAGCGCAATGCGCTGTGAACACGGCAAGCAGGGGCTGGGGGCCCCGTTTGCTGGGGGGGATTTCACCCTACCTGTCCCCCCCACATTTTTTCCTGGGGGGGATCCGTCCCCCCCATCCCCCCCGCTTCCTACGCCCATGAACTAGTGATAAGACTCTCATTCAGAAGGCGCAATGTTAACATTACATTAGTACTGCAATGAAACTAATGTTTTCTACTAATCTGGCTTCAAACTTCTTACTGAATAGCCATAACCATGTGTCAATGATATGGATGATCACTACTTTCCTTACATATGGGGCAAAGCACCAAGGATGTAAAACCTAAGCGGGAGAAATTACAAGGTTTTTGGAAACCATCCCTGTTCTTCAAATTGTCTTTCTATCTTGTTTTGATGTCACTGGTTAAGTGGAGGACAAATTAAATAAGTGATCTGCTAAATCAGGCATTGGTAGGTGAGCGAGAACTCGAGATTGAATCAAATATAGGCATTTTAGACAGAAATACTTTTAATGAAATACCGTACTATTTGCTTTTATAGCTCTATCAGGTGGCGGACATGTTTGGAATCTCGGGTAAGATTTTCGGAATCTTCTGATTCTAAATAACATGTCTTCCCACTGATAAAGCTAAATGGAACATATTGACCCATTTCTATCTAAAATGGCTACATTAAGTGCAATCTTTCAATTAAACACAATATTATCAGTAAGAGAAGATCTCTTGCTTCTCAGTGCTGACCAGGACTAGGGAGTCATATAAAATAGCAGACTTTCTATGAAAAACACGCGTGTGTCTCTTTTTTTTTTTTTTTCTGAAAAATTCCCCGAACATGGGAGAAATTAATTTTAAACTTTCACAAAACAAACAAACAAAAAAGTTATTATTAAAGTTTGTGAGGAAATCCCTGGGCCAGAGAGCAGCATCTCACACAGCAATCCGTCTGGCTGCTACTTTGGGACTTAGCACTCTCTCTTGTGGCTTCAACACTCTCTCGGCTGATGTAATAAATCCTCTCGTACCGAAGAAAAATCATGTTCTGCCAAAAAAAGAGAAAGAACAGCAGAGCGAGGGGAGATCTCCAGGCTACTGCAAGAACTGTATCCTAGCTGAGGAAAAAGTGCTTCTACTGGGAAATGGAAGGCAATTCCAAGTGATTGATTGAAGTACAGGTACGGGAGGAGGGGGGGGCATAAAGTTGTGTGTCTATAGATCTTGTCGGCTGTGTATGGGCTGCTCCTGCCCATCATCGTCTAGAGCGGATAAATCCCCACCCTAATAAAGTCAAGGACGCTGAAATTTTGGGCAAGGCGATTAGCATCAATTACCAATCAGACAACCGGCATGGCTTGACAAATTAAAGAGCCTGCCAGCCGATGAACCTTTTTTGGGGGCAGCGTATTAATTCTTTTACCAAAGTAAAAGCGCTGGTATCTTCGCTGGTATCTTGGTGTCACAAAGGCCTACTCTTGGGCGGGACTTCCTGCATCCTCATGAAGTCGGCCCTGTGATCTGGGTTTTTGTCTTGATATATTTCATGGAGTATGCCCAGACGCTGGACACTCGCCCTCTATGCGTTGAAAAATAATGGCTGTACCACAGCGACGAAGTCAGTGAAGTCTGAAACGTGCGTTTACTCATGGGGAGTCCTACGTACAGAGCAGCCTTGCCATGCATTTTGCATCTGGATTCCCTTTATAGTTGAGATTACTCTGATATACTAGCAGAAAGGAGAGACGTGCGTACCAAGTACCGACCCACAGGGCATTGCAGACCTTATATCTGCTTGTTTCATCCAGAAAACGTGCTACTTTGTGTAATTCTGTACACTTTTGTGATGCAAACTCACTTTGAATCGTGACCTATCCACTTAAGGCCTGTGGATCCAACTGTGTCCCTCCAGGTGTCGCTGGACGGCAACTACCATCATTCTCTGCCATTCCTAAAGACTGTTGGGGATTATGGGATTTGTAGTACATCAGCAAATGAAGGTGATGCCACAGTTGGGTGTCTAGGCTCCGAGGCATATGGCAACATTCCTCTGGCCCTTAGACCAATTTGGGACATCTCCCAGCCAATCACCTGCTGAGATTCCCAGCTATGTCTAACACTCCAGGGAAAAAAAGAAAAACGTTGACCCCTCTCTCCTCTTTTATATAAATTCTAAAGGTTGATATGCCCAACCCCCTATAGCAGGGCTCTTAACATCTTAATGGGCCTCTTTGTTCATCAGAGAAGAAGTTTATGAAGTTGAAATAAATCTATTTTTTTTTTTATGCTGGAGGGTAACGATCCATTAACTGATCATCTAAAACCGAGCAGTTATACGGTCCGCGCCGCGAAACTTCCACATCAAAAGATAAAGTAAAAATCCTTTCTTTCCATAAGGCAAAACCGATTAGACGTGACTTCTGCTCAGACACTGAGTATGCAAAGTGCCTGCGCCAATAATCCCACACTGTCTGACACTGAAATTACTTGGCTCACAAAGCAGGATTAGAGTAAGTATCTCCATCATAAAGCAAGAGATCTCCTTAATTGGCATCATAAAGCAGGATTTTTTTTTCCTCTCGCACAACTGTCCCCTGCACCCATAAAAAGACGGGTCTGACTTTATATTCTCACCCCGTAACGCGACGCCCTCATCAAATGTATATTACAGTATAAATCCTTGACCCTCTTGGTCAGGAGATGATTATTAAACAGCCCGGCGTTGTTTAATCTCTTCCCTGGAAAAAAATTAACAAATCCAGTAAATAGTAAAGATCGACTCCAACTTGAAAAAGGACCTACGTTATTTTGATGCATATTAAATGGGCTGTCTGGTGCCCAAAAGGCGTCTTCCAAATGTTAATGCATATCAGTGCGCTTTCAAAGTGCTTTAAAATGCATGTTTTACATTTTGCATTGCTTCAAATTTTAAATACGTACAGCTAGATGAAATTGCGAAATTATAGCAGTTTGCAAGAAACCAGGACTGCCCACACTAGCTGAGTAAAAGTCAGTTTCATTTTTTTTTTTTTTTTGCTGCAGCAACCAATGAGAATAATGCCATTTCAAATGAATGGAATTTCCTCTCTCACTAGTGATGTCATCAGACAATGTGTTGCACTGTTAAGAGATCCTACTCTGTACTGTATTATCATATACACAACTCTACAATAGTTTTTTTCCTTCACATTCAGAGAAACTAAAGAGGCAACAACAAAACAAGCATGAAGGTAGTGTGCCAGCCTTTTCAGAACATGTTTAATAGTATCGGCTATTAGGATAGGAACATGTCAAACTAATAAATTCACCTCTGACATGAAGCTGGAGAAGAAAAATACCGGGATTTGAACATTTTCCAAGATGTCAACACCTAAAACTAAACCGGTTGTTGTGCGATTTCATTTATTGTACCTGGGTATATTCAGTATCGGAGATGTTTCCTCACCCAGTGCTCTATCTATGAGTTAGACTTGTCAAACCACCGTACCTGAAAGATAGAGCAAAGCTAGACATTGTAACACTATAATTACACTTTCCCTGTGTTCTGTGGTGTATTTAGATTTTGTTCTGGCCTAGGTGTGACTAAACTCATGTACTCCCCCCAACTCTTATTGGTCACCCCCCTTCCTCTCCATGCCCACTAGAGCACTGGAGGGATTGGCAAAGACTTCTGGCACAGTGACAGAGCAGTAAGAGGGAGCGTGACTGGCTGCGTCTTCTTCAGGAGTTTGTGGAAGCGACTTTCCTAATGGTTGGCTTCTCCTCATCATAAACAAAGCAGGACTTAAACATGAATTAAAGGCTTAATTTACACCGTCACAGCTTCTCCCATTTCTCGATATGAGGTAGAGAAAGAGATAAAAAGGCAACTGTAAAAAAATGGGTAAAAAAAAAGGATTCAGGCCCAACCATCGCTCGATCCGTCATTCTATTTGTCTCGTCTGCAAGTCAATCTTTGTACCTTTATGTGTCAGTAAATCTGTCGTGTCTGCCAGCTTCTACCTACTTCACATTCACTTCTACTGTACTGTCAAAAATAAACATAGCACCTCTCTGCTTGTTTGTTACTATGACGCTGCTTGTTTGTTACTATGACGCTGCTTGTTTGTTACTATGACGCTGCTTATTTGTTACTATGACGCTGCTTGTTTGTTACTATGACGCTTCTATTCACTAAGGAGTGAACTGACAAGTGAACTGCAAAAATCAGGTATTGGTAGCCGAGTTGGAGTGAATTTTTCCAGCTCTGCTCTTAAGGCCTGATGTTTGCTATTCCCTGTGCTGCGCAGATCGCGGTATTGTGAATACAGGGTATGTCCTTTAGTCCAGTCAAACCCACGGCTAGGCCATGAAAGTCCGACTGACTCTGTAATGCTTTCTGTAACCTATAGACCTTCAGTAACTTTCTACCGTAAGGCGCCGTGCGGTATACATTAGCTACAGACCGAGGAACAAAGCGCCAGCGCAAGAATGCTAAAAATCAGTTTAAAAATCGATTTTTTTTTTAAAAAAAAAACAAAATTTGCAGATTAAATAAAAACCAAACTCTTATCCCAGAATGTCTGACACCCCTGTTCATCCATTACAATCAAAATACAGCGCATTCCGGTTCTTTCATTGCAAATGTATAGCATTTTTGCTTTCAGGTATCTCTTAAAAAATGGAGGACATTTTTTTTTTTTTTTGCTTTACGGTTATTTGGCTATTAAAGTTTTACCCCGTGACGCTCAATGAAGTATTCAGGACAAGTCCTTTAATTCTCCTCCCAGACGCACTCAGCAGCCGCTTTTACGCGCTATGTGCGCCGGACAGCTAAGTAACCGCGAAAGCTCTTGGCGTCGGCCGGACGCCAAGTGACAGTTCCGGAGTTCCGTCTGGCAGATGTTACGACAGAGAGAGCCATATGGACTATCTTCTTCTGCCACAGCTGAGTGGATCTGCGACTCGGTGCCAAGTACAGCACTTGGGGGCCCTTCCAATCTGGCGGAGTTAACCTCTTAAATGCCAAAGGACTATGCAGAAAACTGCTTGTCCAGTGATTTCAGTTAGCAAATATTATCTTGCACCTTTCTCTGTAGCCTGTCAGTCGAAGCAAGCCAACATTATGCCCTTCAGGACATGAGCTTTTTTTTTTTAGGGGGGGGTCATTAGTTGTTATGATTGTATCATTTTTCTCATACAATCCCTACACTGAAGTGTGGGTTAAAATAGAACAAGAGAGGGTTATCTCCAGTGCAGCCTAACACACCCAGAATAAATACATGATACTAATGTACTCAATGTGATAGGTGAGTGTAAAACACACAATAAGGATATATATATATAGACATAAACGTGATATATATCTGTGTAGCCAATATTTGCAAATCTGGTGCAATAATCCTAGTGACAAGCAGCAAAGAAAGTGACACAGTATGCTACAATGTGTCAGTAATAAGAAACAAAACAAATAAAATACAATGAAATGAATAAAAATTAATGGATGAATCAAACTCCGTGTCGCACAAACGTGCAAAAAGAAATATTGGAACAAAATAACTGTAGTGAACTCGTAAACGCACTGTAGGTGAAATAATAAAAAATCTAAAAGTTTACAACCAAACCTGAAAGATCACTGTATATCCGGTGTTTTTTAAGTCATTGAACAGATCTGGTGTAGTATGTCAAGATAGAACTACAATGAAGTGGGGAACTATGTTAAAAAAAAAAAAAACCTCACAAACGTGGCTCCTAAAGACGTAGGAGCAAAGATATTCGTCGTTCTTCTAAAATACGATCTTCTGTGATGGTAGAGCTTGTAGGAACAGCTGTAGGGAGACTCAGTCGGAGTGAAAACTTTCAAGATAAGCAGGGAAGGATCGAGGCGACAATGGTCGGGTCATACAAAATATATATTTAACACACAAGGGTACAGACCAGTTTAAAAGATCGCTGACAGGTCCACAGCAAAGTCCTCCAAAGTGCAAGAATAGTAGTAATAGAAGGCGAATAGATTCCTAGTTTAGAGTAAACCCAAAATACATCTTTAGATATACATCTATACATGGATTTGCTTTCGGCTCAGCCGCAGAGCTGAGGCAGAGCTGGACAAGAGGCACACACAAACAAGTGACAAAAAAAGGTTTAGAGGGGAACAAACCTTTAAGGGGAACAAAGGCTATAAAACAAAACAGCAAGGGTTTGAAAATAGTGTTTTGTGTGCTTTAAAATCTGTCTAAATTTGGTAATAACTGGAGCAGGACTATTGAGAGAGGAGTGGAGTCCCAAGATGGTAGAGTGGAGTAATATACAAGTGGTCCGTAATTGATAATGTGCCATACGGCAAGACCAGCTAATTAATTTGGGAATTGGGCATGCTCTACCTGACAGAGTTCCTTCAATGATCAAGGTAGAATGATAATAAAAAGGCAGGTGAACTTCATTACCAAACCTGAGCGATATTTGCTGCCTTCTTCATTAATTCAGGTTTTGTATGTTGTATTAAAGGACACATTGGGGATGGGGAATTCCAATTACTGTAATAACTATACAGCACTGAAATATATTATATGTGTGTGTATATATTTATATTGTGTGTAGCAGGGGTGAAAAACAGAGACCCTAGAGCTGATGGAGGACTACATCTCCCATACTCCCCTGCCAGGCATTTAGCTGAGGATTATGGGAGGTGTAGGCTATCGGCAGCTGGAGGGCCGCAGTTTGACAACCATGTAAGAGAGCAGGGGTAGGCAACCGCCGGCTGCTGATGAACTACATCTCCCAGAATGCTCTTTCAGCTAAGGGGCTGGCAGAGGAGTATGGGAAATGTAGTCCTGCAACATCTGGAGGGTCCCTGTGATAGGGGATCTTATGGGCGTTTGAGAGAGCGGGGCTAACCAGCGGCACTGTCTCTTTACAGATGGCTTAGTGGACTGCATGGACCCCGACTGCTGCTTACAGCATTCCTGCCAAACCAACGCACTGTGCTTGGGCTCGCCGGACCCCCTCGACATCATCCAGGAGACGCAAGTGCCCGTGTCGCAACAGAACCTGCACTCCTTCTACAGCAGGATAAAGTTCCTAGTAGGGAAGGACAGCACCCACTACATCCCCGCCGACAACCCTTTCAACGGAGGGTGAGTGGACCTTTAACTCTTTCTGCCAAATCGTGACTGGTAGAGTCAAAGCGTCGCTAATCTTCCAAAATCTCTCTCTCAGTTTCACTGCGCTAGACTTTTATATTTTTGATATTTTTAGGAGCTAGCCTGTTCCTCGGCTTGTGTATGACCATACTGTTAATATTTAATTAGCACCATTAAATGGCTGGCTACATATATACTGATGAAAACTGTGCCGTACCACTGTCAACGTCTGGCTGACTATATACGGATAGGAGCTCCGCTAAATCCATGTCAATACCTGGCTATCTATATACTGATGGGAACTGCTTTCTACCCCTGTCAATGTCTGGCTAACTACATACTGATGGCAGCTGTGTTATACCATTGGCTTTAGCTAAATATATAATTATGTCTAGGTTATATCCCTGTCAATATCTATCTGTCTGTGTACTGCTGGGAACTATGTTCTACCCCGGTCAATGTCTGGCTAACTACATACTGATGGTAGCTGTGCTATACCATAGGCTTTAGCTTAAAATATAAGTATGTCTATGTTCTTTCCCTGTCAATATATGGCTATCTTTATACTGATGGGAACTATGTTATACCCCTGTTAGTGTGTGGCTAACTACATGCTGTGGGAGCTGTGTTATACTATTGGCTTTGGCTAAATATATAATTATGTCAGCTATGCTCTACAACTGTCTGTGACTGGCTAACTGCATACCCAATGTGAGCTATACAGTATCACCAAACTACTGGCTATTTTGTGATAGTAGCTATTAAAGGACAACTGTAGCAAAAAATTAAGTTCTGTTTAATTGAAAGATGGCATCAAGTGTAGGCATTTTATATAGAAATCCTTTAATGAAAGGATGCAAATAAAATACCCTATTGAGCCATCTTTATTCCATATAGCTTCACCAGGAGGCAGACATCTTGTTTAGAATCTTTGGTCAGACCTTTGTTCATCTGAACCAAGGTGAGTGACGATCTGACCCAGGATTCTAAACAACATGTCTGCCCCCTGAGAGAACGAGATGGAGTAAAGAAGGCTTGATAAGGTATTAAATGTGTATTCGTTTGTGAATTTCTTTATAAAACACCTACACTTGATACAATCTTTTAATTAAACAAAGGGTAATTTTCTGTTCCAGTTGTCTTTTAATGCCTATAAATCTATAAAAAAATAAAATAAAAAAAAGGCAAGACAATAGATTAAAAGTATAATTGTACCTGTCCTCAAAATAGAGTATGAACAGCAATTTTCTATTTGTGCCTCGGGAGCAGAAAGATCTAGCTACAATTCTTTATTTTTTTTTTTTTTTTTCATTTTTTTTTTTTACTGTGCTCCCCAACAGTCGGTAATGCTTCCTGCAGTGACCCTCAGTCTTGGATTAAATCGGCTGAGGCAGTGCTAACTAAAAACGAGGAGAAAGCCTCCCTGCCGTCAGCCCTTGCGCCGTGGCTGATTGGCTGCCGGTCGCGTGCTGACTGCATCAGTGTGTAGCAGGTGCTGTTCAGCTGTGAGAGTACCTGCAGCTTCTCTCTTTTAAACGGGGACAAGAGTTCTTAATGTTAAATAACTCTGTAAAACTAAAGAACACAAGGATATTTTAAAAGTGGAGCAGTTGCCTTGGAAACCAGTGGAATGTTCCTGCTGATCAGGTGACATTTAGAACTCCCCCTGCCTAAAAATGACCTTTTAGAATCCACCGCCTTAGTGCTACTTGCTATTGCAGCCAATCAGTGAAAGGGTTTCTATCCGTCATTTAATTGTATGTAATATTCAAATTCAATGTTACCTTTGGACAGCTGTAGGCAGCCGGCAATGCTTTCGTTCCTTAGCACAACTCTCACAAATCTCAGTCCGAGATGAAAAAGTAACGTAAATTTAAATGGCTAGAAATCTGGCATTAGAGATTAAAAAAAATAAAACATGATTATTTTCCAACTGAATTGTATATTTTTTTTTTCCACTTTTTTTTTTTTTTATTTTATTTATTATTTAATACAATCTGTGTATAAAAAGAAATTACACAAAATGACATGTCGATCTTTGGCAACGATCATATAGATATCTAACTTCATTTACTACTTAAGATCTAGCAATTGATATGTTTAATTATGTATAACATGGATGAACTCTATATTATCTAACAGTGTTTATATATAACAAGAGACAGTATATATCATGTAATGTTTACTGACCCTTACAAAACCTGTATATATCTAGTAACCTCTACTTTAACTTATCAACCTATTTTCTAACAATATCTACATATAGTCTTCCTACTAGAATACAGACAGGATTTAAATCATAGTCCCAATAAGGACAGCCTCTGTGTATATAATATTTCAACATGTCTTATAGTTTTTATATCTGTAGTTAAACTTATTTTAAATCTGCGCTAAAGCATCAAATACCATTTCCTTTAACAAGACGTTTTTTTCCACCCCCTTGTGTGTTTTAAATTCTCTTTAAACTCGATTCCCAAACACACCAAGTTACTGGAACGTAGTATTTTACAGCCCAGTGCCCCACTAATTTTATATGGGTTACATCGCCTCTGAAAGGAGGAGAATCTGCCCCGCGAGAGACATGTTTCCATTTTCCTCCGCGTCGAGCAGAGCGATTTCTTCAAATTACCAATTCCTCTGCTTTATGGGGATTTTTACATTGATAAAAAAAATTTAAAAAAACGCCCTCCCCTCCTCTATTTCCGCTCGGCAGAGGTCTCTAAAACATTTTGACTTTTAAGAGCCCCGTAATAAAGCTTGAAGGTCAGAGAGGCAGTATATCCCAGCGCTGGGAGATCTTGGGAATACCAAGAAGAGATATGTGACGGCACTGCCTGTGGCGGATTAGCGCATAAAGATTCACGGAGCTGCACCGGGAGAAAAGCTAGGATTTAAACTCCAAGCATCTCTAATTAGGAACAAAATGAAAATATCATATTCTTTACCTGCTCTTTAAAATAATTGTATTGTTTATATTATTGAGATTCCATGGAAGTCTTGTTGACATATCATGGAAGTCTTTTGAGTTGCTGTTAATTTATTTTTTCCACGATCAGGACAGCATGTTTATTAACGGCATAGTAAATTATATTTTTTTTGACTTGTGATCTGTGTACTAGATCATTATCTGCCTCATTGCACAGGCTTTTGGTGCTTTGTACAGGGTATAATTCTTATCTCCCTTCTCTTTCATGGGTTATGGGAATTTTGTTTGTAGCAGGTCGGCCCTGTTCCCCCCACCCTCCACACTAAAAAAACGAAACAAAAAGAAAGGTAGTAATAAATAAATTAATATATTAATTTGGAGAAATATGCTGGTTTTGGGATATTTATATATGCAACACAAATAAAATCCACATTCTACACCCCCAGGCTCCATGTTTTTATTCCGAGCGTACAGCTGTACACTCATTGAGCATCCCAACGCTTCTTACAGGAGTCCAATGTCTGGCTCTCAGAAACTCATGTTTGGTAGGTTGGTACTAGCATAATACAGCAGCATAATAGTATACATTATTGTATCCAGGATACAGCATCACCCATAGCTCCCCAATAGAAGTACAAATGTATGTGTCTGCACTTGTGTAATATGTAAACATATGTAGGAAATTATGCACAAACATCGGAGTAACATTATATTTTGTGCACTTATGTCTAGTGTGTGTGTGTGTGTGTGTGTGTGTGTGTGTGTGTGTGTGTACCCCTTAAATATATACACATGGGAACTATGTTATACCCCTATCACATTATGGATATGCACATATGTATTGTGTGTGTGTGGGTGTGTAAGGGCGCGTGCGAGCATACATCCGTCTAATGCACATATGAATATATGTCTAATGTGTATGTACCGTATATCATACACGGGACAGTCCTGTTTTGGGGGGGTCTGTCCTGCCGAGTTATATCTAGAGGTAGAGCTTGACGGGATTCAAGACCATATGCTCCGGTGAGTGACACCGTTACTGTGCACGTTGCTGCAGTGACACTGTTACTGTGCACGTTGCTGCAGTGACACTGTTACTGTGCACGTTGCTGCAGTGACACTGTTACTGTGCACGTTGCTGCAGTGACACTGTTACTGTGCACGTTGCTGCAGTGACACTGTTACTGTGCACGTTGCTGCAGTGACACTGTTACTGTGCATGCCGCTGCACTGACACTGTTACTGTGCATGTTGCTGCAATGACACTGTTACTTTGCATGCCGCTGCAGTGACACTGTTACTGTGCACGTTGCTGCAGTGACACTGTTACTGTGCACGTTGCTGCAGTGACACTGTTACTGTGCACGTTGCTGCAGTGACACTGTTACTGTGCACGTTGCTGCAGTGACACTGTTACTGTGCATGTTGCTGCAGTGACACTGTTACTGTACATGCCGCTGCAGTGACACTCTTACCGGGCATGCTGCTGCAGTGGCACAGTTACTGTCCATGCCGCTGCAGTGACTCTCTTACCGGGCATGCCGCTGCAGTGACTCTCTTACCGGGCATGCCGCTGCAGTGACACTCAACCTTCCAAGCTCCGCCCCCGGCATCCCAAATCGCCAGGGGGGCAAGTTGATAGATATGCTAATATGTCACAATTAATATATATATCGAATGCCCTTGACGGCCGATGAAACGTGTTCTGCCCACACTCAGCTTCCTGTCCACCATATACAGCCTTTGATGCTTCCATTTGAGTTTAATGTTTACTTACTAATGTTTTATCTATGAAGCAATGATTGAGTTTTCTAGGAAAGCAGTGCAACTCCAGGGCTCCTGTGAAATTAGTTTCAATGTAAAACGACAGGAGAATTGTTTAAAATTGTTCAAAAGTAAAACAAAAAAAAAATAGTGCATTTAAGTGTTCGGGCAGCCATTTTGTTCTTGTAACAACAGTTAAAGCTAGAGCACGTTTTCTCCCCCCCCCCTGGTAAAGGATATTATTATATTCCCCCAGATGTCCATAAAGGTAAAAAGTAACGCTCAATATTTACAACTTCCAACACGCGGAAATAGATAACCGCCATCGCTGGTAACGAGGCTGTACAGATGGAAAACAGCGGTGATTTTGACATACATATTTAATGAGCCAAACGATTCTTCACAGTTAAGTGGTTTAGACGGCTTTTATGGTTATTGTAAAGTGCAGTCTCGAGTAACCTTACCCTGGAACATTAAGTCGGGGGGGAGGGGGGCTAATATATAGGATTATTTTAAGGTCCATTTTTGATCCTCTGTGTTTCGCTTCGGGATGGGGGTCCGGTGATTACGCCGTTCGCTTCGGCTCACCTGAGGGGATAATGGAATAATTGGGCTTTTTGTGCCGCTTGAGTTTAATAAGGCTTACGCAAAACAGGCCGTGTTACAACCAAACACGGGGAAAGAGTGTCACTTGGAGGAATTAAATTGAGTGGAAATGATCAATATGGCCGCTCCTGCCCCAAGGTACCTCAAGCCTTGATAGAACAAATATAATAGTCTTAATGTGAAACAGATCTATTGTGTTGAATGCATCTAGAAACGTGAAGTAGCCATGATGTTTCCTCTTCTCTGTATGTATCTGGTGCGATAGCCGAGTGGCCTAATTCACCAACTGCAGAATCTGGTTTAACCATCAGCGTTGCAGGTTAATTTCCTGGCAGGGTCAATTAAGCCTTTTTTCCCAGTTAGATATTTATACGTTTATTTATATATGAACTTTTTAAAGTTCAATGTGCTCCTAATATTGAGCTAAAAATCTCCGCCAATCTGTGGGGGGTAGAGTCACAATTTGAGGCCAAAAAAATTGGCGGGAAGTGTAGAACAGGTGAAATGGCTCTTCTACACATTATTTTTTTTCCCTCTCTCCCCACTATTGCTCCCTTTATAAAACCTTTGTGGTTATTATTTATGTTTTTATTTAGTGTAGGTTTATGTTGTCATATTATTTTTGATTTGTATGATAACCTTATTGACTGCTTTTTTTTTTCTTGCATTGTGATTTTTATTGTCTTCGCTGTAATTGGGTTGATAAGACATGTACGTCATCATTTTGAACATTCCCGCACATCCATATTTGTTTCATCCAGATAAAGGAAAAATAGCAATGAGAAATTTGAAATGTCATCCTAAATTGAAAAAAAAGAAAACCGTCTCCGCTCCTATGGCTGATTCACCCTGCATTAACAGTGCACCATGCACAAGCTATGTTCAATTATCAGTTCAATTATTGTTTGGATGCATTGATTGAATTTACCAGAACCACTTCACTTGGCTGTGGATTCCACAATTCCACTGCCCTTACAGTAAAAATACTTTTTGGGTTTTAAAGACTTCTTTCTTCCAATTTTAAAAGGATGCACCTGTTTCGTCTAGATTTATGAAGGAATCCCCCCAAACTTGCATATAATCCTATCACGTCAAAGTCATCTTTTCTCAAGAGAAAAAAAATTCTGATTTGCAAAACTTTTCTTCATGCTGAAGTCTTTCATTCCTTTAAACAATTTAGCAGCCTGTCTATGAACCAGTTCCAGTTCTATTATGCAGCCCAACATTTTACTGTATATTCTAGATGAGGTTTTACCAGTGACTTCTAAAGAGGCAGATTTATGTTCTGATCCTGTGCATTTATTCCCCTTTTAATACAGGTCACTTTCTTTGTATCTGTTGTTCACTCCTCCCTCTTCTCTTCTGTTTATTTGCCTGGCCTTATCACATGCTTATAAAAGCACATAAAGTCTAAAATAACAGGCGGTAGCTTCACTGCTATGTCACTTTTTTATTTTTTTTTTGCCAGCGACCATGTCTGTCAGATATTGTAGCCTGATGATAATAAATTAAATAACTGTACCGTATTAATTAAAGAACTAATGAAGAATTAATTGTATATTCTCAAACAATATATTCTGAATTTATTTTTTTTAAAGTATTTATTACTTTTTCTTTTAAAGTTTTTGCAGACCTTTTTTGAGAGCCAAAGGTGGCATTCCTATAGAGGTGCCTGGGAATGCCCAATGTACATGAGCACAGCATCTGAATGTACAGATGTACACTTGCAATCTACAAACTAAGAATAGGGATGAAGCATGCTGGGATTTTATGCATGCACAAGTATGCAAAAACAATGCATACTTGAGCACAGTAATATACATTTACCTCAGGATATGAAGATATATAAATTGGGGGGGTGAAATTTTTTTTTCTTTGGAAAGAAGAATAAATATTGCCTTCTCAGCAGGTGAATATAACTAGCGAGTGAACCAAGATAAGAGCCTTACAGAAATGTAATTAGCGCGCAAGCTTTGAACGCATCAGAGATCTGAAGACTTCAAAGATGTCGTTTGCTCTCAGTGTTTTGTTTTTCTTTCTTTTTTCCGTAAACCATTCATCATAACCAGAAAAAAAAAATGGTTGTGATTTTATTGATGTGATTATTTTAGAAGATGTGTTCCCTTTCGATTGGTGATGAGCAGGCTACCATAGTGGTATGTAGGCTTTTCCATACATCCGCTATAGGCGAGGTACATGCATGTGCTGCCTCTGCCCATGATGTGCTGGCAAGTCCTTGTAAGCGGTCCAACCAACCGGTAACGTGAAGTCTGGTGAGATGAGGTGTCCCTGCACGCCACGTACACAGTTTGCACGCCACTCCTCACCTTTCGATTGGAGGCCACAGAAAAGTTTATAAGTTGGGTATTTTGCATAGCCATACACTGATGTACTCTTCAGAAAGACGAAAGACATATTGGTCTCTTTTATAAATTGCCTTTTTCAACCAAGAGACGTCATTGTGCAGATGACAGAGTTCCTTTAAATCTCCCTTCTGCTAACCTCTGTTAAGCGAGCAAGGTTCTAAGAATGGAGCAATCAGCAGGAAGATTCCATTGGTTGCCATAGTGACTGTTCCACGCTTTTTAAAGGGCAACAAAGCTTTTTTTTTTTTTTCACTTCTTAACTTGGTCCCCTCTGTTGATCCCCATTAGCAGAGAAAGAGTCCCACTCCATACAGAACCTGATTGGACGAGCATGAGCGAGCCCGCTCTATTAGTAACTATGCACGCACTGATACTTCCAGCTTCTGAGGCGAAGCCGAGAGTAGACCCGCATGTATCTCTAAGGATACACGTCCGGTTTTCTTGTGGGAACGGGGTACTATTTTTTAACCCTTGCAACTTCTAAGTTGTCCTTTACTGCCCAGGAATGGCTCCTCATGCTTAACCCCCTATGTGCATATAGATATAGGTGGGTGTGTTCGTGTATGTGAGGAGGTATAATCTAGGAATATTATTAGCTTATTTTCTTTAACCACCCACAAATTCCATAATCCTATCACTAGTGGGTGTTGTAGGTATATTGTAGGTATATAATTAATACAGCACCGCTAAAATGAAAAAAGGGAGGGGGAAATCCTGCTCTCAAGAGCTGACAGTCTAGCAGGATATAATTAAACAAACATGTAAAGAGATTGCAGTTTTACAGAAACATGCAAGCTGATAGCTATACACAATAGTCACCATTCTATTTACAATTAGTTTATATATATATATATTTACATATTAGTGTTTGTGTGTATATATATATTCATGTGAGTCTGAACTAGTTTCTTGTCTGTTCGTTTGGAATATGCATACATTGGGAGACCTTCTTGACCCCTTGATGAGTCTGCCAGGGCCTAGCTAAGCTTATTAGTGACAGTCGTCCCAGTCGCAAGGTCTTCTGAAGTAAACAGTCGACTAAAATAGCACTGAACTGGTTCCTGGGTGTCCCAGTTCATGTTGGGTAGTTATTCTGGCCTCCGGATAGGACATTTTGGTGTCTGGGGACATGGGGGGAACCACTCAGCCGCGGAGGTTCTTTTTGCTCAGCGGAGAAAATTAAATGTATGAGGGAGGTAAAGGTATTGTGTGAAAGGTCAGAGGATAAAATGAGCAGCTTGTGTCCCCAGTGAGTGCGGAAAGGACATCACTCAAGGAGTTACATGGTTTTACAGACTTTACAGCATGTTTTTTTAAGACATTTTTAATAAACCTGTCTGTTTTATTTTAAGACACACAGCACACAAAGGATTTACACTTAGAGCTTCATGGGAAGTGTTAACTTGACTTTGGATGGACAATCCTCCTTTGATACAAAATCCCTCTCTCCGCCCTTGGCATCACTGCTACTCTAGGAGATCACAATGTTTTGTGTGACAGAGCTCCACAGCAATAAAACTCTGTAATTGTACTGTGTGAGTGTCACAGAGCTCCACAGTAATGTACAGTGTGTGAGTGTATCACAGAGCTCCACAGCAATACAACTCACAGTAATGTACAGTGTGAGAGTGTATCACAGACTCCACAGCAATAAAACCCACAGTAATCTGCAATGTGTGACTGTATCACAGAGCTACACGGGAATATTATCTCACAGTAATGTGCAGGGTGTGACTGTATCACAGACTCCACAGCAGTAAAAAAAAAATCACAGTAATGTGCAGTGTGAGGGTATCACAGACTTTACACAGCAATAAAACTCACAGTAATGTGCAGTGTGTGAGTGTATCACAGACTCAACAGCAATAAAATTCACAGTAATGTGCATTGTGTGCGTGTATCACGGAGCTCCACAGTAATGTGCAGTGTGTGTGTGTATCACAGAGCTCCACAGCAATACAACTTACAGTAATGTCTTTTACTCAATCTTATTAAAAATACAGAAAGTGTAAAAAGAACAACACTGGTAGCATACCATGATAAAAAGACTTATTCTGAGGAAGTCTCCTCGTTCATTTGCAAACCCAAATATAAAAGTCATAAAATCAGTATATATTAGCAACTTTAAAAAAAAAAAAAAAAAAACTCCAGTGGTGAAGCAGAGCTATCATCAGAGTACAGAAGACTCACCCTGAATTTGGGGCCACCACAAACCCTTGTTATAGAATTAGATCTAAGTGTACAGTCATGCTGTAGGCGCTTTGATTTCGCAAATGCTGAAAAAATAAAAATCACAGCAGAAATAATTTAGTAGAACATTATCATTTTATTCTGTTTTTCTCTCTAATCTGCAAATACTGCAAACTATCAAGCTGTGCTGTTTTTCTGTTTGCTGTGTTTGTATTCACATCCTATCATCTGATCCTCCTCGTATCAGTGTGATCTGAGATACGCGCCCAGCACATGCTACACACGCTACAAATAACGTTCCTCGGGGGAAATGGCAGGTGTCTACTAGTGCTGAGCCCATCGCAGAGTGATATCCTGATTTATTCTGGTCACCACCACCCCCTGGATCAGACACCTTGATAAAAAACAGAGAAAAGGTCAACAGAACCCAACAAAAATCTATTCATTAAACTTTCAAATACTTTCTTTCTTGATCTGCTGGTTTTATTTTTATTTCATATTACTTCTACTCGCTGCTGGCATTGTTTGTATTCCATCTTTTCCTTTTTCACACAACAAAAGGAAACTTGCCCAAGCTGGCATTAAAAAAAAAAAAAAAAGAGTTAATACCTTCCTGAATTCATACTAAGGGATTTATTCATGAAAGAGGGTATTTCCAACTGAAGTCCAAAGTAGAAGAGTTGGAACTATTCTCTCATTGAGTTGCATTGGAGAATTTCTCCAACTCGACTACTTTGGACTTGCATTTAAAAATCCTGTCTATATAATCAGTGCTGCCGCACCTGCAGTAAACATGCAGAGTAATCACTGGGGAGGGCTTAAGTCAAATATTAAAAATGTGATTTATACAGAATGCCTGCATCAAATCACACAGGGAAAAAGCCTGTGCATTTATACAAACAGTGATCTGTCCGTTTAAAGGTTGTCCCTGGGCAAACGCCCTCATTGGCCATTGGATAAAGAGACCCTGTGTATATTGTGCCCTCGTAAGGGAAGAAAAGGCTGAACAGTTTTTGTATCTGGAGACTTCAATCCCTTACGCCTCATGCTTTCAAATTCAGATTTATGTCCTAAGCTGTCCTCTGCACCTCCACATTCCAGGCGTGATTTACCCCAGAACTTAGCTAGGTGATAGAGCACCCACCCTTCATATAAAAAGATACCTGGTAGCAGACATTTTGATTTTCCTAGTAGACCTCTTAAGAGGTAGTTGGTGTGGAAGAAATAAAAAATGTAAAAATATATATATATATCAAAATGTAAAAAAAGCTACTGACTCAGTTCATTTTGGTTATAAATGTATTGTTGAGCATATTGAGGAGTATAAATAAATAAGGTTACAATCTAAATATTATATACAGGAAATGTGTTTTCTAATAATAACTATTGTTTGCTATTTGCCCCTGTGTGTTTTAAATTGGCCATAGCGTAAGAACTTGTGTCCTCACAGATGCTCCTGCCCCTCCTAAGGAGAGAGATTTGGGAGGAAGCCTCTTGGGATTCCTAATTCTTATAAAACGCCATTATAGAGAGGAAAAACCTCCTAGACATAATGAGGATATGGAGTCGTGTAAATAAAAATCGGAAAGCACCAGGGGAAACGTTCTAGAAAATCCCTAACGATGCAGGTTTAGAAAAGAAAGGTCAATTATTAAATTCCTACCTCGCTAGAAAGGATAATGAGGTTACCGTGAAGGATGTTCTATGTTGGTTCACTTCACCCCTTTCCAATATTGCTATTCCACTCTCGGATGAAGTTGCCAGGGGACAGGCAAGGGTAATAAATAGGCGGGAAGGAGTGACAGAGATTTTTTTCGGGAGGCGGCGTCTACGCTGGTTTAAATACGGTATTTGGTCTTAGAGGACCACTGTCTTCAAAAATGAAGTTGTGTTTAATTGAAAGCTTGCGTCAAGTGTAGGCATTTTAAATAAATATACTTTCATGAAAGAGTACAAATAAAGCAGTTTGTTGAGTTATTCAGTTGCTCTATCGGAGGGCAGACATCTTGGATCTGAGGCAGCGAGATTTGAACCAAGATTCTAAAAGACATGTCCGCCCACTTGTTAGAGCTATACAAAGCCACAAGGCAGGTTATTTGCATTGTTTTGTTAAATCATTCCTATTTAAAATACCTACACTTCATACCAGCTATCAATTAAACATAACTTCATTTTTTTCCGACAGTTGTCCTTTAATTAAATCAAGATATTGTACAAATGAATGTACGAATAAGAACCATTTGGCCAATCTATTTTTTTTTAATTCAGGTCCCCCGAAACCCATTATATGTAAAGCATTTCCAAATGCTCTCGGCATTGGAAGATCAGCTTTGTGTCCTACCTGGGCTAAGATATATAAGGGGGGGGGATGATATTAAAAAAAAAAAAAATCTTCAGTATTTGTCAGAGATTCTCCAGCACTTAAATGGTGCAGCTCAATTGTTGTCTAATACAGTTTAAACGAAATGCTGCCTGTGCATAGTGTCTGAAGTTGACGGGGACAGGACTGCCAAAAACTGTGGATTCTGTGTCTTGTGCTGCTCCTGTCTGTAATACTGTTTTTTTGGGTTTTTTTTGGGGGGGGGGGTTAACAAAGTGATGGAGACCTTTGGGATAAAAAACAGGCAATAAAGTTCTATTTGTCACTTCCTTAGAAAGATAGAATGTGTCGGCAGATAAGAACCATTCAGTCCATCTAGTCTGCACAATGTATAGAAACATAGAATGTGTCGGCAGATAAGAACCATTCGGTCCATCTAGTCCGCCCAATTTTCTAAATACTTTTATTAGTCCCCCGTTCCCGGTCTTATATATAGGATAGCCTTGTGTCTATCCCACGCATAATTAAACTCCTTCACTGTCTTTACCTCTACCACTTCTTCTGGAAGGCTATTCCATACATCCACTACCCTCTCAGTAAAGTAATACTTCCTGATATTCCTTTTAAATAGTTGCCCCTCTAATTTAAGACTATGTCCTCTTGTTCTGGTAGTTTTTCTTCTTTTAGCTATACTCTCCTCCTTTCCTGTATTGATTCATTTTAGGAATTTGTTTGAAAAAGGAAGATTTGAAGCAGTTTGAGGAAAGTGTTTAGCTGCAAGCGATTGGTGTCATTATTTTTGTGAGAAATCTAATCCACCTTTCCGAAACTGTTCTCACACTTTATCCTCACTGTGCCACGTAATACACTGAAGCCAGGGATTAGTCTGTTTACTGAGATGTTTGGTGGTGGGGGGCAAACCACATGAGAATCTATATAGGTTAGTCAATAGCCCGTATAGCTATTGTCTTTGGTAATTGGTTCGCTAAATGCAATAATTAAAAACATGGCCCTCTGAGAGATGGTGTCTGAAAATGCAAAAAAAAAGATTTATATGAAAAAAACAGACATATTTTCAAGTTTCAGAAAGTGTTTAATATATTATTTAATCATTTCATCCTGTGTGGTATGTGAATAGCTGTAATTTACACAAAATTGAGTACAATATATTGGCATTAATGGATTAAATAATAAATAAAAGCACTCTGCATAAAAAAAAAAATATGGTAGGCACACAAAGTGAGAAGTCAGTGACCTCTAACTGTGACAATATTTAGTCCCATCTCTTCAAACGTTTTATTTTTCTACCTTGGGGGTTTTGTGGACTCTTTGCCCCCCCCCCCCCCCCTTCCTAAATTGTTTAATTCTAACTAAATGGGGAATCATTGCGCTCAAATAAATGTATTTTTAAACTATGTCTTTAATAATATGTTGTATTTGAGTAACAGGAAGCAGAGATGTCTGTTTAGGACTGCTATATTCGTGCAAGAAAACTCTCGGCGTAAAAGAACAAAAATACAATACTAATTAACAATACTATTCTAAAAACACACAAAACAACCTCCATGAATATAGAGAAACGGCGTTAGCCTTACAGACATCAAAACTGGACATCATGGGTTCAGTGAATAAACATGGCCAGTGGTAGAATTTATTGTTGGCTCGTTCTGTGACGACGCAATCTGCCCACCATTCTGTTGCTTCAACCCTTCGGGGAGTTTTGATAGAAAGGAATGGACTTGTGTTATGTAAAAAAAAAAAAAAAGATTTAATCTCCGCACATCCAACCTGAAGGTCTCCTGGTGATACTCTCTGTGTGAATCTGTGTGACTTTAATTAGGTTCTCTTTATTTTCCTTTCAGACACGCGTGCGTCATACGGGGTCAGGTGATGACATCGGATGGGACACCGTTAGTTGGCGTAAACATCAGCTTTGTTGGCACGCCCCTTTTGGGGTACACCATCAGCAGACAAGATGGCAGGTAAGCATTGTCTTTTATTGTACTGAGTATGCATAGGAGTGGGAAGTGATTCCAAGTGCCCTATACAGGGCAGTTTATTTACCAGTCTCTGGATATGAGGGGTTAAAGGCACTCTGACACCTAAACATTGTTTAGACTGTGACTGGAGTGGATACAAAAAAAATAGAAACAAATGATCTATCCATTGTGTTAGCAGAATTGCAAGCAAATGCATAAATTAAGAGAAAACTGTGTTTTAAATGTGTCTGTGGAGTCTGCTGCTTATGACATCACCATATGGCTTGATTCCCAAATTAAACATTTACCACTGAAAATTATTGATTTGCATTTCAAGTGATGTCATCAACAAGAGACACCAGAGTTGTGGGTTTTTTTTCCCCACTTAATTTATGGATTTGCATGCAGTTTTGCCAACACGATATATCTAGATTTTTTTTTTTAATGCTCCACATCCATTGGATTAATTCATGTTTAGGTGAAGACATCCATGTAACGCTGCCATGTGCAGTTGAGGATGGGAAAAAAATTGAAATGTAAATTTCTGCTGAATTCCGTATCTCGGTCCTGTTCCGCCCCAATCTGGCCTGCATGAAACGCACGGGGACAGCCGCACTGGCCTACTAAATTAGTTTTTTTTTTCTTATGGAACTGGAAACGGGCAGCGATAATGGAGGCGCGTCCTGGAAAAATGAAACTTTAAACTGTCAAGAAGGGAGATTTATGGGACGAAGAAGAAGGATAAGAAAACATCTGGGAGCAATCAACATAAATAAATGATCATGCCGTGAATACCTTAACAGGCGGCAATGGGGGAGGTGGAGAAGGGAGCTCCGAGAGAGCTCGTTGCCACAATCGCCCGGCCCATTATATTTCTTAATTGCTGAGCGGTGTGGTGTGTCTGTCATTAATGGAACAGGGTACATTTTAAGCAGGTGCTTACCAATCCAAATCGGCTTATGTGACTGATGGAAGACAGTCGGAGATAATTGAACATGCAATTAGCCTCCTAATTCCAATTACAAGAACAAGGCACTGCGCTGGTACTTGCATATGAGAATGAAGAAGCCTCTCTTACCTAACCTGATGACAAAAGGAAATGGCCATTATATATATATATATACAGCTGAGCTATAATGTGGCGCTAAGGATCTATGGACTATCATCGCAATAAAAACGGAATCTTGCCAACATTCCGCCTTAATGCGGAAGTTCTAGTGAGATCCAGTGTTCCGAGGGTTCCATGAGATCCTCATTATGGCGGGTCTACCTGGATTTATTTATAAATACTTTTTATTTTCTTTAACACGTTTGTAAACGAGTGGAACACATTACAGTGCTTTGTATCTAATGTGCTTGTCTCTCTCTCCCATACACAGCTTTGATCTCGTTACCAATGGCGGCATTTCCATTACCCTACGCTTCGAGCGCGCTCCGTTTATCACGCAGGAGCACACTCTGTGGTTGCCGTGGGATCGCTTTTTCGTCATGGAAACCATAACCATGCGCCACGAAGAGAACGAGATCCCCAGCTGCGACCTGAGCAGCTTCGCCCGGCCCAACCCGGTTCTGTCCCCAGCTCCCCTCACCGCCTTTGCCAGCTCTTGTTCGGAGAAGGGTCCCATTGTTCCCGAAATACAGGTAAAGTGATAAAGTGTGGCTGCAGCTTTATGTTCGATTTCATCTGCCCGCTGGTTCACAGTCCATGGTGATGGTGCTAATAATACCTTAATTAACTCTGGCACTTAAACATTGTCTGTAGTGTGGCTGTAGAAAATAAATAACAATGTATACATTTGTGTTGTCAGAATTGCCGGCAAATGCATAAATTAAGAGAAAAACTTGTTTTAATTGTGTCTTTGCTGTCTCCCATTAATGACATCACCTGCTTGTCAATGGGAAATGTGTCATTTGCACTATCAAGCCACCAGGTGATGATGTCATAAACAGGACACCACAGAGGCATTTTTTAAGCAAGTTCTCTTAATTTATCCATTTGTATGTAATTCAACTAGCGTAATGTGTAGATCGTTTTTTGTTCATTCCATACAGTATAAACAAAGTTTAGGTCCCTTTAAAAAAAAAAAAATAGAGTTTATTCCTAACATGAGCTAGTTCAAAAGTAATCAATCGATGCATGGCACAGGTACAGCACCTGAGGTATTAACAACACATTTGACTTCAGATGGGACCGACAATAACAGAGGGGATGTGAATTTACAGGCCCCAAAAGCTTGTTCCCTCTTTTATCATCGGGATATTCGAAGTGCTGTCTAAACTATGGATAATCGCATACAATACTAGTAGATGCTTCTCGTTTGATGTAAGTTGAAGGATAAAAAAAAAAAAAAGAAGTCTCATTTAATATATTCCGTGCTCTGAAGCCCAATTTCAATGGAAGCAAACAGGCATCCGAAAAATAAATGCAAATTCAATCTGTGGCGGTGCTAAAAGTGCCTTTACCCAGAGGTTCCATGAGGACAACTGCTGTGAAGTGGAACGCGTCAGCACTCTGTTTGAAGTTGGCTTTATTGTTCACTCACGGCAAGAACACATTTGCAAGCAAACTCTGTGAGGAGAAAATATAAGGTTCTGTTCCCTGGGAACATTTTTTTGGGGGCTGGAGGTTTTGTGCACTGGTGTGTACATTTATGTTACTACAAGCCATTACGGCTCTGTCAATTCGGCATCGTGTTAATCGGCTTAGCAGGAAACAAGTTAATAAAAAATGCTATTATAGTTTTTTTTTTTTGTTGTTGGTTTGGTGGTTGTTGTTTTTTATTTTTTTTTTTCTTCTTTCTTTTTTTTTTTTTTTTTTTTTTTCTTCCTGCTCTGAAATATTAATACTCTAAACCCAGGGAGCAGGTAATTGAAGTTGAATAAATAAAAGGCGCACGGGAATCTAAGCTGATAATATGGCCGTTTGACAGTCATTTAAAGGATTACTCAAATCTGGGTTGTGGGGACAAGAAAATTCAAATTAAAACGGACACTTTAACAAAAAAAATAAATCTGCTTTTATATTTGTTTGCAGTTTTTGCAATGCATAATTGGAACGCTTACATTTTTTTTTTTTAGGCTTTTTCCTGGGGATTGATCTTTCCCACAATGATGTCCACAGCTTGGGGGGGGCGGGGGGGGGAGTTCCGAGAAACTTCTGGGAGCCAATCAGTGGTCTCCCACAGAGATGCAGGAGGATGCTCAATGCGCACGAACAGTGGCCTCACCCAACTGTCCTGCTTTTGCACAGGTTCCAGTTAGCGCTGCATGGTGTCTGATTGAGCACGCAGAAACAAGAGTGTCATTTCCTACTACTCTATTTTAGAGATCAGCTCACCACAATGCGCCAGCTTTGCCAAAATAAAAAAAGTTTTTTAATTATTATTAAAAGAATTTGGTCGCAGGCTATGGATAAGAAAAAAAAGAGGCAAAATTGGGGACATTTTAGATCGCTTAATTGGACTACAATTCTCCGCCAGTCCTATTTTGGTTTTATCCGCGCTGTACAAAAAGTCACAAAGTTTGAATAAAAAGTCGCACATTGATGTATAAAAGCACTGTTAGGGTCTTCAAATCTGCTGTGTGACATGCGCACACTGTTGGGTTTCTCGGTAATAGGTTCTGGACAGCAACAATCCACCTGTCTGTATCACCTGTCTGCAATCCACCTGTCTTTACCACCTGTCTGCAATCCACCTGTCTGTACACCATCCCTAATTGATTGTTTTTGGCTTCCTATCCATTCAGGCACTGCAGGAGGAGATCCAAATCCCGGGAACCAAAATCAAACTGAGTTACCTGAGCACCCGCAACACCGGATACAAATCCGTCCTGAGGATCAGCATGACCCACCCCACCATCCCCTTCAACCTCATGAAAGTGCACCTCATGGTGGCGGTCGAGGGTCGTCTCTTCCGGAAATGGTTTGCAGCTGCTCCTGATCTGTCCTACTTTTTTATTTGGGACAAGACAGACGTGTACAGCCAGAAAGTTTACGGCTTGTCAGAGGCCTTCGGTAAGATCTTTCAACACCCTGGAATATTTCCCTGAACAGTTCATTATGATTTTATTATACTTTGAAACAAGACAACAACAAAAAAAAAAGCTCTTCTTTTTATTTTTTTTATTTTTAATACAGCTCTATCCCTTTGTCAACCTACAAATATCTTCCACCCCTTGTGTGTAATGGTCAGCATTGGACATCCTCCAATTATCATAGCGATCTCCTTCATAATGACTCTCCGGGGAATAGAACATCCAACTATTAACCTTTTTTTTGCATGAACTCGAGATGTTCTGGTTTATGTTACTTTAAACGTGTGTCATTGACCCATTTATCTGTTCGACATTACACAGCCCCCGACCAGCATATTTTGTAGGGTTAACTTGTTAATGAGATCCCAGCCTGCTCAGGACCCCGTGTCTGTAGACCTGCAAGATGCGATTAGTCATCCCCTTGGGAATGTGTAGCTACAACCCCCCCCACCGATACATCAATGATCTTCCATCGAGTGCATGTGGGAACAGTCAATAGGCATGTATTAACCGTGTAGCATATTTGAGGCCGCTAACGATGCTTCACGTGTATCGCCATGCAGTGGCGATAAGATCTAAAGCCGGTATCTGATCTTGTTCCTGTGCATTTTTCTATATTATTATATTTTTGGAGAAGCAGCAGAAATCTTCAGTAATCAATACTTTATTTGGAGCTTAACTCCCACAACTTTGTGCTAAAGAATTGAAAATAATCGTGAATCCCGAACCCCCACACCTCAAACCGAGGCTACTGTGTAGGAAACAGGGTTCCTCATTACAGGGACTCTTTACCTAAACATTGCTTACACTGTAAATGTAGGGGATTAAAAATGATATATACATTGGGCTAGCAGAATTGCAAGAACATGCATGGATTAAGACCCATTTAAAGGGACACTAAACTTTTTTTTCACTTGTGCCTCTTATATAGAAGCACAAGTTAAATGTCTGTTGTTCCTAGTATGAGGATGAACTGGCGTGTACTTTTGATAGTAGTTTTGATAGTACACGCCACTTTATCCTCTGACCAACAGCTGCCATGTTTCCATAGGAAAGCTTGCCCCATTCTGACAGCTGAATGCGAGGGTCTCTCGCTGCTAGCGCAGAGAGAGACCCTCGTTTTTGCATGATATCAGCAAGGGGGACCTTACCTAAGTCCCCTCTGCTGACCCCATGCAAAAAGTAGGGTTTCTCGTTGTGCTAGCTATGAGAGACCCTCGCATTCAGCTGTCAGAGCGGGGCGAGACCCCACTCTGATTGGCTGTACGTGTGCTGACGCGTGTCAGCACGCAACAACCAGGACCCGCTGTGTCTCGCATGTGAGACACAGCAGATAGTAAACCCGCGTGTATCTATTAAGATACACGTTGGGTTTACTTAACTCTACCGAGACATATATTGTTTAACCCTTGCTTCCTTCAAGGAAGCAAGGGTTAAACAACGTTTAATATTCCTTTAAAACATATTTCTCTTATTATATTCCTTTGTTTGCAATTCTGCCGACACATTTGTGTCGATCACACAGAATCATTTTTAGTGTTCCATACAAAAACATGTACGGTGCTTATACTGTATTTACGAACACTGGATATATGTTTATATAGCGGTTCCAATTTTAATGCAGTTTTCTGACGATACCATACCCGTTAAGAAAATAACCGCAACAATGGCGTGCTTACATGATCTCTTTAAATTTATTGGCGGCGCCATTTAGCAGATATTTATGTGACTTCTCTGTAGAATGGAATGTTAAGTTGGCGCGATTATTCAATGGATGCCACCTGCCGCCTCTGCCCTTCCGCCACTAATTGTCAGGTTTAGCAGCGTTTATGTACAAGTCTGTTTTTCTTTCTCGTTTTCCAGTTTCCGTGGGTTATGAATATGAATCCTGCCCGGACCTGATCCTGTGGGAGAAGAGGACAGCCGTGCTACAGGGTTATGAGATCGAGGCCTCCAAATTAGGAGGGTGGTCCCTGGACAAACACCATGCGCTTAACATTCAAACGGGTCAGTGAAAGCTTTAACTCTTTTATTAAAGGTGACAGAGGAGCTGCTGACTCAATTAAAACTAGATTTCAAATAAAAAGGGGGCACCATATGTTACCTGTAGCAAATAAATTCTCCTACCGCACCCAGAACATAGTGCTTATAGTCTTTACCTGTAGCCTCTGATTTTTGTGATGGTATAAATTCGGTCTGTTTAGCCTCTTTTCTCCACTCCTGTGTAAAACTCTGCCCGTTTACTTGTTTTAATGGTAAGCTGTTATTTGCGTTTCATTTAGCAAGGTGTAGTTTTATAGTGCTGTGGTGTTATTTTATTACCTTTTTTTCCTTTTGTGACATTGAACAAACCAACTGTCAAAAAACAAAACATCACTCCAGTACTGTTCGCAGCACAGGGGAGAATTGGGAGTATAATTTATACATAAAACCACTCGGAACTGTTTCTGTTTAGCAACTTGTTAAAGCCCACCGACATCCTCCCGGGTTATCAGGCGCTATTAGTACTAATATCGATGGGCTTCCTTTCCTATTCCTTTGTAAAATATACTGGCAAGAGTGATTTAATTTGAAATTTTGGTGTTTACATGTATTCTGACTGATAATGCTAATAACAATTTTATTTTACTGACCAGGCATTCTGCATAAAGGCAATGGTGAGAACCAGTTCATTTCCCAGCAGCCACCTGTGATCGGCAGCACCATGGGAAATGGCCGACGGCGCAGTATTTCCTGTCCCAGCTGCAATGGCCTAGCCGACGGTAACAAGCTGCTGGCCCCCGTCGCGCTCACCTGTGGGCCAGATGGGAGCCTCTACGTTGGCGATTTCAACTACATCCGGAGGATTTTTCCCTCGGGCAATGTAACAAACGTTCTGGAGTTAAGGTATTTTATAGTAAATTCTATCACACTGATTATCATACTTGAGTAGACTGGCCATTCCTCTTAATGTCGGGGCGAGTCCTGACGAAAGGGGGCAGTGAAGCTAAAATGGTTGCGGGAAACATACATTTGTGGGTAGGGCTCGACCGCTAAACTCCACTCCTCACTGCCCCGATTCCCGTTTTTCTTTGACCAACCAGGCAACTCTGGGACACACCCAGATATGGCGGCTACTGTGTGTCTCATTGAAATCAAGCTCCATGGCTGTACAAGAGGTCTGAACTAATTAGATGTTGATTTAATGGATTTCTTTATCCATCTATGAAGTCTTCTGAAAAACGTATATAACACCTGGCTGTCCGATCTTCAGATATACACTAAAATTTAACCTAGCGAGTGTTTCGTTGTGTATCACTCTATCTAGAAGTTCAGAGCTATCACTGCAGTAGAGATGTGGGTTAATTCTCACCCTCTGTCTCACCCATCTTTCCTCTTTCAAACCCATTTCTTTCTCGCTTTCCTTTTTTTACTCTCTGTTACTTTTTCTGCCCTCCTCACTTTTCCCTCTAAGATCGAAATATCTTTCCTCCTCTTTCACTCAGTTTCTCAATTTTTATCTCTCTTGTCGCTTTCCTTCTCTTTCACACTCGCTCTTCCCTTCTCTTTCACACTTCTTCCTTCTCTTTCTCTTCCTTTGTCGGTCTCTCTACTTTTTTCGTTCCCTCTCTCTCTCTCTCTCTTTTCCTTTCACTCTCTCTTTTCCCTTCCTTTCTCTTTCACTCTCTCTTTTCCTTTCTCTGACACTCTCTTTTCTCTTTCACTCTCTCTTTTCCTTTCTCTGACACTCTCTTTTCTCTTTCACTCTCTCTCGCACTCTCTTCCTTTCTCTTTCACTCTTTCTCTTTTCCGTACTCTTTTCCTTTCACTTTCACTCTCTCTTCCTTTTCTTTTTCCCTCTCTCTTCCTTTCTCCTTCGCTCTAAAGCATATGAAAGTCACGAGTTTCTTCTTCTAGTTGATTGTAATGATCACAATCCATTACTAACCCCTTATTTTTCTTTTCTCCTCTGGTTTCTTGCCTTCTGTCAGAAATAAAGAGTTCAGACACAGGTAAGCATTTCCATGACGCATTTTCATGATGCATGGCCTGTTAACACAGAGACCTCCTCCTAACGAGAGGCGACATGATTTAATGCGATGTACTTAATCAATCATAGAAATAAAGATCGATTAGTCATGAGATGGCATTATTTTTGTTCCCCATCGCTTAGCGCTCGGTGCTCCATCTTGCATGGGAAGATGGATTGAGTGGAATGTATCATCTGGACTCATCCTGACGGGACTGGACGCCTCCCTCCGCTGACGGGTTTGCTCGCCTCCCTCTGCTGACAGGTCTTGCCACCTCCCTTCGCTGACGGGTCTGCCACTGACAGGTCTGGGCGCCTCCTTCGGCTGACGGGCCTGGGCGCCTCCTTCGGCTGACGGGCCTGGGCGCCTTCCTCAGCTGACAGGTCTGGGCGTCTCCCTTGGCTGACGGGTCTGGGCGCTTCTCTCGGCTGACGGGCCAGGGCGCCTCCCTCGGCTGACGGGCCTGGGCGCCCCCCTCGGCTGACGGGTCTTGGCACCTCCCTCGGCTGACGGGTCTTGGCGCCTCCCTCGGCTGACGGGCCTGGGCGCCTCCCTCGGATGACGGGCCTGGGCGCCTCCCTCGGCTGACGGGTCTTGGCGCCTCCCTCGGCTGACGGGTCTTGGCGCCTCCCTCGGCTGACGGGTCTTGGCGCCTCCCTCGGCTGAAGGGTCTTGGCGCCTCCCTCGGCTGAAGGGTCTTGGCGCCTCCCTCGGCTGACTGGTCTTGGCGCTTCCCTTGGCTGACGGGTCTTGGCGCTTCCCTCGGCTGAAGGGTCTTGGCGCCTCCCTCGGCTGAAGGTTCTTGGCCCCAACTCTCCCCTCCCTCTCTCTCTTACCCGTCTTAATTGCAGCTCCCTTAAGCTAGAAACATAGAAACATAGAATGTGTCGGCAGATAAGAACCATTCGGTCCATCTAGTCTGCCCAATTTTTTTTTTTGAGTACTTTTATTAGTCCCCCGTTCTATATAGCTGTGATATAGCCTTTCCATGCATGCTCGGATTCACCCACAAAGGGTAATACAATGACACATGTGCAGACCTGACACGCCAACGGCAGATTCCCAACGATGCCTCATATCCCAGCTACATCACAGTAACAGTGATTTATTTGCTCTATACAGTATTTACATTGATATTACTGTATTTCATGAGAGCTGAGAGGCTTTAATATATCTTATTGGTGAAAATGATCCGTTATCCAAAATACTTCTGGTCCCAGGCATCCTCAGCCTGTATATATAAGCAGAGGAAGAGTTTAGACACTGGCTGTCATAGCACCTGGGATCTCCGTGACTGACTGTCACTGTGATCAGATGTGCTGAAGGGGCTGATCGCAGCAAGCACACATGCATACCATAATTTTTAACCCTTGAGGTACCAGGACTGGTTGCCATTGGTGCCATTTCATCAGGCTACCTGATATGATTAGAGATAGACACACACACAGCCATGCAAGACAGACTTGCTGACAGATAAGATACAGAGATTGACAGGCAGACAAGACAACTGGATAGAAAGATTCAAAGTGTTACCGACTGGGGCATTGAAAAGGGAAAATTGTTTCTGCCCACTGAGTGAGATTAGAGAGCAGCCCGGGGCTTAATTGCCCTCCTACACCCCCGCCCACCCCCCTTGCCAGCTATCCCCTGACATGGGTGAGACACGCCAATAATTCACATATTCCTCGTCCATGATCTCTGTGTGCAGACAGGCAACAAACATCTGTAATAAACATATCACCCAGAAGCCAAAGCCGTGGATAGTGGACTTGTGAGCGACATTCACCGAGGATACACACATAGACAGTGGGGGGAATGCATGGGAGCCTGATCAGGAGAGATAACAGATTCCCATGAGGCTCCTTTGTCCTCATGAGTGGAAGCTACTCGTTTAATGTGAGTGACATCAAGGCTAATGAAATAATACCCCAGCAGCCTCTGCCGTCAATACACACAAATACAGATGGGAAAGCCAGGCTGTCAATGTAGGGGCTGTCTTCAAGGTCAGAGCATTTTATTCAGCGAGAAATTGTGTCATTTTCCGAGATGAGAGCTGTCCAAAGTTTAATTGGATAAGTGACTTGGGATGGTCAAGGGTAAATTAGGAGAAGGGTTTTTTTTCTGTTTTTTTTTTTGTTTTTTTTTTTTTAATCTTCTGTGACACTCAAATCCTGGCTCTGTAAATAAATAAAATAATCCCACCTACATGTAATATTACCCCCCCCCCTCCCCCCCTTTGGATTTCTGGTTATCAAGCCTATTTGTGGGTAATTGTGTAGCTGAGTACGTTTGTCGTGAGAAACCATAACCTAGGGAATCAACACACTAAAGGAAAAGATTATATTTAAAAGAAGAAAAACTACCACAACTAGAGGACATAGTCTAAAACTAGAGGGGCAACGATTTAAACATAATATCAGGAAGTATTACTTTACTGAGAGGGTAGTGGATGCATGGAATAGCCTTCTAGCGGAAGTGGTAGAGTTAAACACAATGAAGGTGTTTAAGCATGCGTGGGATAGGCACAGGCTATCCTATATATAAGATAGGGGACTAATACAAGTATTTAGAACATTGGGCAAACTAGATGGACCGAATAGTTCTTATTTGCCAACACATTCTATGTTTCTATTAGCCGCTAGCGCAGATGATCACCACAAGGAACAATATATTCTTGCTGTAAGTGTTTTACTAGGAAGAATACATTGAAATGGTTTTAAATTATGTTCTGGGGACCATGTCCAGAACGATATTACATATATTTCAACATTTAATACAAAACATACATCTGTCCAAGTTTGGGAGAGCACATACAGGTACATACCTATGTTCAACCCCCCCCCCCTCCCCCCCAAAAAAAATACAGACCCTCACAGGTCTTATCCCATGACAAATAAAGTGCTTTAATTCATGGTGATGAAGGATGAGATCGATGTTTCAGTCATTTGATCAAGATAATCAACATTACAAAGTACAACTCAATAAATACCCCTCTCAATCCTTTACTCGCTAGGGTTAGGGTCAGAACGCCAAGTAGCACTAGGGACAATGACGGACGCCATGAGATTATTTGTTAGAAAGTAAAATCACCACAAACCTATTAAAAACTAATACAAACATATCTTACAACCCCTTAGCGACCAACCAAGGAATGAACGCTGTGGGTCCATGCCAATGTCTTGCGATGCCTCGTGGAGGCGTGTCCACGGCACGATTTCGGAAAATGTAGCAGACGCTCACTTTGAGCGCGGGCTACATTTAACCTGTCCGGCTGAGGTTGTCAGTTTTAAAGTGGCCTCACCTGACCGCTAGGATTCCGCTGCAAGTCTCTTTCGGAACACAGCTTATCGCGGGCGGCCACAACGAGCTGCTCTTCAGAGGAGGTTCTATGCCGTCCACATGGTCGACCATGTCTGGTATGACGCCATATAACGTCTGTTTTTGGTGAAGAGGTTAAAAACGTGCTGTCTAAATTCCAGAGTCGAGGAATACATATTAACACAGTTCTAGAAATAAGGAAAAGGCAGCTTGTTTATTTAGTCCTTTCGGGGCTCCGGTCTCTAGAGTCTTAATCCAAAACGCCGGTATATGGTCAATCGCAGTAAAGCTTAGTTGATTGATGTTGGAGAATGAAAAAAAAAATGCTTTGCAACAGGTTTGTCAGTTTTCTGATAGCGGACAGGAACCACGTATATGGGCTCTTATGGGTCTAGTCACTAAAATTCGACTTTGGAGGTCAACTTTCATTTTATGGCTAGGTCACATTCGGCAACCGAGTCAGACTTAGAAAGAAAAAAAAAAAAACATGGTTCGAACCTTCCGCATTGAAAGCAATGGGAGGTGAAATTATCAAAACTATTTTTGAGAGTCAGATTCGGCACCTGAGTTTGACTTTTTTAAGATTCTATATTTACCGTACGAAACCGTGTTCCCTGACAGAACTCGATTCATGGGTCCAATCCATTTCATATAGAATTACGGTTCTTCCCTCCTCAATGTCACACACACAGAGTCCATGCCTGCTTGTGTTGGGATAGGCATGGTACTGTTTTGGATCTGATCAAGAGTCAGTTGTGTTGATGGGCTGGTCCAAATTAGTTAGATATGATACGTGCACGGAGAGACACACGCTGTGGAGTCAAAGTAAATCTCTGATTTATTGAGTGTGATGAATAATAGGCAAGCCACACCGTCATGCATGTATATGTTATCTTAAATAAGCAGCATAACAGCAATTTTAAGCATCGTGTTAGATTCATAACAAGCAAGTGTCCATTTTGTGTTATATTGCCATGACAGTACTTGCTGATGTGACAGCTGCATTGTACTGGCGGATCTCAAGGTTTCTTGAACTCCCAGACATTTCCAAGCCTGCAATAAAACTGATTTTAATTGTGCAATTAACTCACTGCAGATGTTTTCTTCTTTTGCATTTAAATTACGTATTTTAGCTTTGTATTGTTGTTTGGTCTCAATTACCACTGTTTTCCGCACTTGTGTATAGAAGTTTTTTTTTTTTACCTTTTTTTTGTGTCGTTTTTGTGCTCCCGGCTGACTCATAACATAACTAGTTTGTTTCTTTTCTTTTACGATGATTTCAGCCACAGCCCTGCCCATAAATATTACTTGGGCACAGATCCCATCACTGGCACCATTCTTCTCTCCGACACCAACAGTCGACGGGTTTACAAGATCATATCGACCACCGTTATCAAGGACGTCGTAAAGAATTCCGAGGTTTTGGCAGGAAACGGAGATCAGTGTCTCCCCTTCGACGACACGCGGTGCGGAGATGGGGGGAAAGCCACGGAAGCCTCCCTCAACAACCCAAGAGGTATGTGCATCTTGAGAAGGTTTGAAGACCAAACACTAGGTGAAGACCATGTCATGATTTAGTTACCTTATTGCATAGCTAGCCTCTGCGTTACTGTTGTAGACTTTCGTTATAATACCAATACATAAATTCAAAAGTATTTTCTACCAGTTAGACTAAAGCTGATATTATTGGCTACAGAGGAATCTGTCAACCACCCGAATAGATTTTATCTTTAATGACTGTAGTCATTATAGCATCCACTTTCCCAACATTACAGTGTTAGCTGAAACATGACTAGCTGGGAATACAACAATGTCAGAGAAATAAGGACCAGAGCTGGACAGGGTCAGTGTTACAGGAGATACGGCAGTATGCTACAATAGACCATGCAGGAGCTAGAGGGGTATTGTGTAACTACAGTGTCTAAAGAAGTTTTGGAGACTGGTGGAACCAAAAAAGGGAAGTAGAATGCAGAAGGATGGGAAGGAAGGAGAACAAATACATAGAGCTGGGAAATGGGAAAGCTGGTAAGGGCAATGCAGAGATTGGGTTGGAGAGTAAACACCATAGCTGGAAAGGTAGGTCTATGCAGAACATTGGGTGAAGGAGGACAATGCAGAGCATAGGTTGGAGGATAGTAACCAGCTGGGATGGAAGGATAATGCACAGCATAGTCCCGGCAACTGTGGAAAGGAAGGACAATGCAAAGCTTGGGTTGGAGCATCGACAGAGCAGGAAGGAAGGACAATGCAGAGCCTGGGTTGGAGGACAGACATCAGAGCAGGAACAGGAAGGAAGGACAAAACTGAACCTGGGTTGGAGGACAGACATCAGAGCAGGAAGGAAGGACAATGCAGAGCCTGGGTTGGAGGACAGACATCAGAGCAGGAAGGAAGGACAATACAGAACCTGGGTTGGAGGACAGACATCAGTGCTGGAAAGAAGGACAATGCAAAGCCTGGGTTGGAGGATAGAGATCAGAACTGGAAGGAAGGGCCATGTAAAGCATGTATTGGGGGACAGATAAAGTACTTTTTACAATCATTCTTCCTTAAAGGGAATATCTGGACCTACTTTGATAGTTTCTCATATTCCTCTGGTATATTAAAGGTTAAATGGAACCACTATGGAAAAAAAAAATGTAAAAAGTTTTCTGAAAGCATTTGGGGCGAATGAAGGAACAGTAAAAATTCTCTCCCTAATCTGTGAATATTTTGAGAACATTTGCACAGGGCCATAGATTAACATACAAAGAGAGAGGCTCTTAACGCACCATAAACTCTCTTTCTTGTCCATCACTGAACCGCTAGAATAAAAAAAAAATAAAAAAAGCTGCCTTCCATGGAGCCCAAACCACAAGTGGCTTTTAAATCAAGCCATATGAAACCTTACAGTACATTTTCATAATTTAATTGCAATCCTTTCCACATTTAAATGTCTCCACCATATGTAGAATTACCTGGTTTTTCGCATTTTTATTTCCGAAGGGAATAGTTCTCAGCATAACGTATCTGAAGAGTCTTTGCCGTCGCAGTGAACCGTGAACCGCGCTCACTCTCGAGTATGTCGCTGGATTAAGGGTCCACATTAACCTGTCCGCTCCAGGTCAATGGTTATCAATTTTTGCAAGTTCCAGGGATTTGCGGAACCCGTTATTAGTCAGTCTTTCGCCGTCTGTAAATTGTGTCGGGATATTATTGATTTTTTTCATTTACAAAACCGATCTCGCCCATTACCATCTCAAACTAAAGGACCACAAAACTTTTTTTTTTTTTTGGGAAAGAATATAACATAGAAGCACAAAAGAAAAGTCCACTGGGCCTAGTATAAGGATAAACTGGCATGTGCTTTTTAAAGAGGGTTCTACACACTCTATATGTTACCAGAAAATATCCATTATGTGATTGAATAGACTTCCGAACGATCCACCGACAGATATTTCAGAAGCATTGTTGACTTCTTCTGGAAGCCAAATAGCGAAGTCGAGGCTGCCACATCTATAACGCCGTACACACCTCCGACTGGGATGACTGGAACATCTCCTCCCCACAGATTGGCTGTGTTGTGCGTGATTGAGGTGCGACTCACAGGTCGTGACCTATGTGACACGGAAACCCCTTAGTCATTGCTTTCGCAAAGCCTGGGGGGTGGGCAGTGTGTCCGTAGAAGGGACACCATTGTCCCAGGCAAGGTCAGTGAAGGTTCCGTAGAAGATCATTAAATTGTCCATCACACAGTCCAGTAAAGGTCCACTCCTGAACAATGTTACTGCCTAGCCCTGAACACGAGACACAAGAGGAGATTTGGACTTCTCCCAGCTGATACTGATGACCATTTTTTTGTTTAATAAAATATTTGTTGTTTAGAATACCATATTCCATTAGGTCTAATTAACTTTATAAAACATCTGCCACGAGCAATACACAGTTGGAAATTTCAGATCTAAGTTAATGAGAAAAAAATCATTTCGTGTTATTCAGCATTCCGCTACAGAACTCTGTGTCGATTGATCCAGTCTTGTGGCTGACCCATTGACTCCCGTCAACTTTAAAGCACAACTAAACTTTTTTTATTTTGACTATATTTCAACACTGCGTCAATAATTAACTTAAGTGAACTTTTGGATGGCCGGGGGGGGGACGACGACGACGACTTACTATATACTTTAAATACTTTTGTCAGAAATGCAATTCGGATGCCACATTCTGCCCTTTGGTTCATTTGTGTCAGCGGTGCAACTGAGCCAAGGGGTCAGAAATGAAAGTAGGAGGGGGCTGGTGACTATCGGGAAAATAAAGTATAAGGTAACAAGTTTAGTTGTTCTTTAGCCAATCATGATTACCCACCAGTAGTCTGAAGCTTATATTGTTCTATGTAATATTGCCGGAAGATCACCATTACGAGCCTGGGATGGAGTTCACAGTTTGTCTGGATGTCTTCGTGATTAAAACACAGTTCAAAGATCCGAATTAAACTCCTTTTACTTTAAAAGGAAAATATATTTTTTTTTTTTTTGCAAAATATTTCAGTGGTAAAGTGATCTTTCCACGAAACCGCTAATGACCACATGCCTGAAACCACACGATTCAAATCTTATTTCTCACTGTGGAATTGCAGGTACCATACTTTTTCTGATTATTGATAAAATCAAGTGAGGGGGAGAATTTTTTACCCCCCCATTGTTTTTTTTTTGGCCAGGTATGTTTAAAAAAAAAAAAAAAACTCGTAATCTCTCAGTCAAAATGGATTCTAATAGTTCTCCAGTACGTTTCAACCTAGTGGTCTTCAAGGAATTTGTATCGGGTGATAATAAGAATGGAATCTTCCATGGAATCTAGCCGTGCTTCCATGTGGCTCCACTCATAGTCCCAGAGAGTGGTACGATGGCACCAGAAATGATGGTCATGAATCATAATATGATCGTACACCCAGAGAACATGAGACTCCGACTGTTCACCTTGAGATCTAGAGGCTTTGGCTATAACCCATCCCAATGTGAACAAACCACATAACACAAAAATAATCTGTGTAAGCACCTTCCACATCTAACCAGACACACCTTAAGTCCCGTGTGCCATCAGCATATAACCAAGACATCCCAACACCAAGGCAACACATTCATAATTCCATCAGAATATTACCTTGAACCTTTTGGTTTGGGTAACATCCCTGACTCTTCTTTGCTGCAAAAGGGGTTTCGAATGTTTTCCAAGGGGCCGGACAGACTCTTGTCTGTCTTTTGTTCTTCCTATAGATTAACAGAGAGAGGAATTTAACATAAATCTTTGCGCCTGGTTTATGTCTCATGCCCCGATGAGCTTCTGAAACAATTATCGATGGAAAAATAAAATTAAATTAAAAAAAAGTTACATTAAAAAAAATTATAAAACCCTACTGCTGCTCAGGCCTATTCCTGGTTTGGCTGCGCCTCCCTGTAATTGTGCTGGGGAATTCAGGTGACAATAATGCTATGTGTCACTGCCTGCTAAGCATATCTCATTGTAACAGCACATGACCTGACGAAAAAAGACAGAAATACCTTTGCATTGCAGATTTCCCTCTGCAAGATGGCGTGATCAGACATCTTGTACTATACAATACATGTCTGATTCCGTGTGTCCATTTACACTGTACCCTCGTTCTAGCACGCTCTCTTGTCCAGTATGTCTTATTTGTTACTTTACTTTCTATTTGTGTGTTTTAGTAAATATGAGATCACAAATAAAGCAAAAAAAAAAAAAAAAAGATGAATATGCCAATATATGCATATATTTCAAGAGAGGACATAATAATTATGTGTGGTTTTAAATTTTATGTAGCCTGCTTAGGGATTATTATATTTTTTTAATTGTTTACTAATTCTATGCATTTGTATTTACCGGTATATGATTTACTTTCATTTTGCACTATTTTCTATTTATTTCATTTCTTTTATTTTTGCTAAGGTTCTCCAGTAGTTGTTTTTTTTTTTTTTTTTTTCTTTTGTGAATGTGTTTTGTTTTTTTTTTTCCTTTTGTGAAAGTGTTTTTTTTTTTTCCTTCTCTTGTTGTACAAATGTCAATTATGAAGCTTCCTTAAAAGAGCAATGTCAAAAATGTAAAAGGTTTAGGACACAGGCCCTGTTATGTTCATTACTTTTCAAATGATTTTGCCATCACGATTGGGAAACTAAGCACTAGGAGATTTGTTTCCTGGAATCTCTGTAACGGACACGCCCCCTATTTGTCAGTCCCATGTTGAATCAAAGAGGTGAGCCCTTGTCAACTGAACTAAGTTAACAAGTTGTTCTCTAGACCACGTAACACTCTTGCTATATATACTGCATACCTCCCAACTGTCCCATTTTGGGCGGGACAGTCCCATTTTTGGAACTCTGTCCCACCTAGATAGACCTGCGTCCCAATTTTCAGACTTCAGAGTCTAAGCCAATCAGCAGTCACAGTACTATAAGCAAATCGCCCGTCAGTACTGTAAGCCAATCGGCATTCAGTTCTGGAAGCCAATCGGCAGCTAGTCTCCAACTGTCATTGCACGAGAGTTAGGAAACACCCTTGTACTAGTGTGGAGCAACGTGATAAAAGCTGCTAGACAGTTCTCTTACACAAGAATCCACCCTAGACTTCTTTACCCTTCCTGCTGCCTTGAATCTGGCCCTGCTGCCTTGAATCTGGCCCTGCTGCCTTGAATCTGGTCCTGCTGCCTTGAATATGGCCCTGCTGTATGGTGCCTAAATGCTGTGCACTTCCACTGCAATCGATACCACACATGATTAAACAGTTAGTTTTAGTACATGGCTGGGAATCTGTCATCCAGGATGCACATTACTGTTAGTTTTATTACATGGCTAGAGGTCGGTCATACTGTATGCGTGAGAGCAATTAAAAAAATTAAAAAATAAAGTGTCCCGCTTTCACATTTTGGCTAGCTTGATTTTTTTTGTTTACATTTTTTATTTATAAATATTCTTCTTTACTTTTCATTTTTTCAATTGGAAAGTTTAAGGGAGCATAGCCGGTTACCTCTCAACGCTCCCCTCTCAATCCACCAGATTCTCCCTGACAACTGGTTTTTCTTGAGTTGCATTTTTTTTTTTTTTTTACACCGTCTGTCAAATAGGAGCTGATTTGTTGAACTTTACTGCCATCTTTAATTGTGAATGTCTCCTGTCTGTATCGTGATCATTTCTCCAGGCAATGTGCTTAGATATCCGCACACAGTCTGGTATGCTGGTGTTTGACCCAGTTTATACCAAATCCATGCCCTGGATTTCCTCTTAGTATTCAAGGGTGAGAGAAAGCTGATATATTCTATTTATTCATGTCATTTTGTATCTTATTCCATTTCCACCAGTAGATCCCTTATTCCCTTAGCATTTCAATCACTAGTTACTTTCTATTTAATTCAGTGGACTCCTTTGTATCTCTACAAACCAGTTAGAAAGTGGAGATTTTAGGAACTTTCTAGGTTACACTTGGTAACGAGGGAAGGGAGGGGGGGATACAAAGATTTCAGGCAAATCCAAGGCCACCTATCAGTCGTGGGCCCAAGTTCCAAGTTTGGAACAATCACCCTGGAAACCAATGGAATGTTTCTCAACTTTTTTTCCCATGCTTGGTCTTCGTAGATAATCTCTTGAGTCTATGTTTACTGTATGTTCTATAAAGTTTTCCTATGTGTTGTGCTTTCCCTAATCGCGCGTACCAAGGATGTATATATCTTTAGGGATTTTCTATAGACAGTTAAAAATCCATATCTTCATGATGTCTTTTTGTGTCCCAAACAGGCATCACAGTAGACAAGTTTGGGCTAATCTACTTTGTCGACGGCACCATGATCCGTCGGATTGACCAGAACGGCATCATCTCCACCTTGCTCGGATCCAATGACCTGACTTCCGCTCGACCCTTGAGTTGCGACTCTGTCATGGACATATCCCAGGTAACCGGGTCATTTCCTTTACTCTGATCTGTCGTTTCCTGTTTCCTTCGAGTTGGATCGGAGTTTAGATCACTTGACTTGAGCACTTTCCGCAGCTGAATCAGATTAGCCCATATTGGTTCAGTGCTACTTTCCCAAAATCTACCCACAGCAGGGAAATAAAAGGATTTGGATTGTATCAGATTGCAAATTAGCTACAGTCAGAGTCACGCTGTGCATTTAAGAGCTGAGAATGAAAACTAGTCCCAGTGTTCTCATTATAATACAGATAAATCTGCCCCACGAAGGATCTTGTTTAAGGCAAAGCTTCGTCTATTTTTTTTTAATCTTTTTATCTCACTAGTGTTGATCATTTAAAAACAAAATGTTTTTTAATTTTGCACGGTCAGCGAATTTAGTGAATATATTAGTCTCTTCCATAGATCTGTGTGTTGCTCGTACGTTCTATATAGGACATTCTGTGCCCCGGCCCCAATTAACCCAATTTTGCACTCAGGCATGAATTGGTGACATGTCCACCATTACTGTCCCACTTTAGGCGATGACCTATTACAAGGATTGAGAAACTAGCACAAAATGGGTTGTTGGGGGGGGAAGGGGTTTTGTAGTTTATTTTCTTAAAACTTTTTTTTATTAAAATGTTTTTTTGTTTGCTACATTATTTTATTGTAGTAGTAATATCCCAGAATATAGTCACTGCAATATAACTTTTGTTCAATTGAGAATACAAAGTGTATTCATGAAATAATTAACTCATAATACAGACCATACTAAATATATATATATAGAATTATAAAGTTTAAAATGTGAGATTGAGTACCAACAAGTCTCAATTCTGCCTGGTTCTTGGTACAGTACTACCATCCCAACTGTTGCTACTATGATTTAATAGTAACAGGCCTTCTGTTGGCTTCCTTCTGTTTTTTTCAAGAAATGATTGATTGAATAGGACTAGTGTTAGAAGTATTTGGGACTAGAGGGAAGAGGAGAAGGGGGAGAGGAAGGGGAAAGAAGGAAGGGAAAAGGGAAAAAGGAGGGGAAAAAATTTATGAATTATTGTTATTGTGACTACCACCTGCTTTTTGTGTGATTTTTTGTATTTGATAATTGACAATAAAAAGGGGGGAAAAAAGACGTATTTGGGACTATAATGCTATACAGAAAGAAAAGAAGAAGAGAAAAAAAATGCTATACAGAAAATCGCAAATTTTGCATTGGATAGCCACGCGAGTCCGCTACGGCCTCATTACCCCCAAACTCCCGATTCAAAACCTCTAGCTGTATTTTCTGGGACAACAGAGAGCAAATGTCGCTAAGATTCATGCACAGTTATGTTGCTGTGGTAAGAGAGCATAACCCCGACATATTAACCACAGCCCTTCGGCATCCAGCATCACCAGCAGAGCATGTTGGGAGGTCGACAGTCTGTATATATTGTGGCATAGAATCTAGAAGTGTCTTTTAGTCGATCAGTCAGGCCCTATTAGATTCACTTCTTTTGACAGAATGGTAATGATATTACACACAGTTAGGCTGTATTTGGTTTTATAGACAGGGCAATTGGCAGCAACAAATGAAGTTCTTTTTAATTGAAAGATGGCATCAAGTGTAGGCATTTAACAAAAGAAATGCTTTGATGAAGGACTACAAATAAAGTACCTTATTGAGCCTTCTTTGCTCTGTAAAGCCCTATCAGGGGGCAGACATGTTACTTAGAATCTTCAGATTTTCCTTTTATTACCCAAGATGTCCGCCTCCTGATAGAGCTATGCAATCAAAGAGAGACCAATAAGGTCCTTTATTTGATTTCTTTCATTAAAGCATTTCAATATTTTTTTTTTTTTTTTTAAGGAAACTTGGCTTTTTATTATTATGGTCAAAAATATATTTTTGGAGAGGCTTTATTATAGATCTTCTTTTATTATTTCCAACCAAAAAAAAATAACGTTAATATAAAGAATACCATCCAATGGCAGAAGTCACAATTCACATACAAATAGCTATAAAATTCACAACAGCAAATAGGTTTAAGTACATGAAATAGCCTATAAAGTGCGGAGTGCCTACATTTTGGATAAATCAGTGATGCTGAAAAATGTATAAATACAAATCCACACTGAATCGTACAGGTTTCATATTTAAGTCCTAAATTCCATAATTTATCAGATTAATATTATTAATTTGTTTGGGGAGCAGAAAAATAGAGATGCCGGCAAGGGAAGTTGGAAATCAGGGGTCTGGCACAGATCCTTCTCCGTAAAGGAGATCCATAATCTACAAGTAATCTATTAGATATATTGATTTCGATTTCAAACTCGATGCAGTCTTTCCATCAAATATAAATTACATTTGTGCCAACCGTATTCCTTTAACCCTAAGACTTTCCTCGAAATTAGGTATTACCTCTTTTTTTTTTTTTGTTGGTCACTTACCCCTCGTGGGAAATACAATATTACTCAAACGAACAGACATATAAATTATGGAGTGCATGTTCAATTCAAAAGTGTCTACTGCCCTCGGAAAGGTATCTGGTTCTCTTGAATGCTCATCTTACAGATGGGAATAAAACAAATCCTCTGAAGCTTCAGAAAGATCGGTAGCGATTAAGCATGATGACGGGTGTGACAAGAGATAAGAATTTTTTTGCTCAGCTATTGGGCAGGGTCATATGACCAGGAGTATACTGATACAGGGCTAATGCCAAACAGGCTGGAGGTAGAGAACAGAGAATATACACTAAAAAAAATCCATTTTATTTCCTGTATGCCTGTTTTTTTAATTTTATTTACTATTTTCATAGTAAGATTTATTTTTATGTGTAGAAAGTGTTTTAAAACAGTCTGCCAAATAAATCTAGCTAGTTTTTCTCTATCTGCATTATGTTGTTCAATACATATTCTCGGAGCATTGGTCAGTAACGCAGGTTTACTAAAGCTCTATGTCTAAATGGATAGAACAGTACAAGACTTGCCATCAAAATAGACATCGACGCAGTGTCGTTTTAGATCAGGTAATGATACTCAAATAATGTGAGGACTTACTAGGACTCAAATTAAATATGTGTAATTAAAATCACAATGAGAAATAAAACAGAGCTGCTTTTCTGTACACCACACAAATTTTTTTTTAAAAACAGTACCCCTTTTGGGTGTAGGGTGGGCAGCAAACAGAAGGGTACATGTTATTTGCCCAGACTGCCAGACTTTAGCACTGATGTCAGGTAGGTTTGCCACCCAGCCGGTATTTTATCGGCAGGCCGGTAACAAGATGGCTTAGCGCCTAAGTTTCGTCAACGTAGACGATAGCAAGGCCAGTATTTTTTGGTGAAAAAGGTGGCAACCCTAGTGTCAGGATTGGGCAGTTGTTTTGGCAATTGGGTTTCACTTTCGCCCACTCAATATTGGGTTAATAAAGCTTGTTGTTTTTCCTATATAGACACGTACACAACACATATACACTGCTGTCTTATACAGCACATCTCTCTGCTCCGGCCAGGTGTATAAGGCAGAAGAGAGGTCCAAAGGTGATGAAATATTTAACCCACAGTGATGACAAGAAATTGGGTTTAGTCTTTTTTTTTTTTTTTTTTTAATTCTCCCGTCTCTTTGGCGTGAGCTTGGTCCCACATGCTTTTCACACAAAACTGCAGCTTAAGGGAAAGGATCTGAAGATTACTGCAAGGCATGGAGAGGGCATGCATTATTAAAGAGCAAACCACACACTGCAACGTTCGAGTACAAGGCTGGGAAAAGTGGGCGGCAAGCCAAGAGGGAGCCATTCCAAAACTGGCCTGGAATCCAGACAAGATGTATCCCAGCATGCAGTCTGCCTCCGGAGGCCCAGGCTAGCTAACGGTGTCAGGGGAAGGCACATTCAGCCTCTAACGTTGGCCAGGAACCTAAACATTTCATACAGAATACTCTCTACTTAACCCCGTCTGTTCCACAGCTTCGAGGACTGCTGTCGGCAAACAAATTAAGTGTTTTAATTGAAATTTAACCTCAAGGGCAGGCATTTTAAATAGAAATGCTTTAATGAAAGAATTCAAGTAAAGTACCTTATCAGGACTTCATATAGACTTGCAAGGGGGCGGACATGTTGTTTGGAATCTTGGGTCAGAAACAACTTGGAGCGCCTACGCTTCTGCTCATTCATAATACTCAGCCAGCCATCACAGGAGTCCAAGTCCACTGCAGCGGAATTGTTTGGGATTTCCAGTGCCTGCCATAGAAAAGCTAGCCCTTCCTCTTAAAAATCTGTAATAAACACCGAGACAGGAACAAGAGTACAAGGGGGCCGGGCCTGTTAAAATCAAATTTTAATAGAAACAAGAACAAAAAAAAATACCCAGTCACTTTGCTTGGCTTATGGACGGGTTTATTAGTTGTAACATTTTTCTTTCATCTTAAATGCAAGAGATCACTTTAAATTGTGAATATAGTAGCAGAAACAACATTTCATGCCTGACTGCGTTCACCTGTGGAATCTATATCATTTATATACATTTTTTTTACATCTCCGCAGATTTCTTATTGTATAGTCTGTGAGGAGTATGCACTGCGTTATGCAGCCTTATCTGCAAGCTTATGTCTAATCTAGTCTACCAGTCCTTCCATATAAACATACACAATTCCCAGTAGTGTATCTTCCACAAGGCACTCGCCTAGGGCGGTACTTTGCCAGAGGGCGGTAAACCACACTTCTGGTGCGTGAAACTGTTTCGCTCCCTCCCCCATAGTTTAGCAAGCTTTAGCTCCTTCCAGTTAATCGGGGTGATGGGGGCATGTAATGGGGAGATTGGGCATTTATTGTGTGTGCAATGTGGGTGATGGGGCATGTCGTGGGTGTGCAACGTGGGTGATGGGGCATGTCGTGGGTGTGCAACGTGGGTGATGGGGCATGTCGTGGGTGGGGTGGGTGCCCAAATTTTGCTACCTAGGGCAGCACAAAATTAAGATACACCACTGACAGTTCCCCTAGTTATGTCCTACTAAGAGCCGATTTTTGTTTTTTCCAGGATATTAATAATGGCCCATACAACATCTGCCAGAAAGAGATTTCATGCCTCCACCACCCCTTGCAATTTAAACAAAAATAGTGCATTTGTCTAAAGAGCATCACTGGGACAAAGGTTTAAAAGTGGGGCAATCACCATGGAAACCAATGCAGAGTTCCTATAGACAGCTCCACTTTTATAACTTTTGTTATAACCGTTACTACCGTTGGCCTGTAGCTTTAGATTGGAAATAATTTCAGCGGGGCTTCTAAATTCAGGGACAACCCATCAGGAGGGGCCAGGAGACGCTATTACCATAGCAACAATAAATAGATTACACTTTATTTGCAATGTTTAGGAGACAGGAAGAATTAAAGAAATAAAACTAAAACTGTATAATTTTCTTTGCTTTTACTCAAGGCGTCTAAAAATATTTTTTTTGGGGGGGAAGCACTATAGTTGGTACTGCCTCTTTAAAAATAACTGTTTTAAGGAAGTGCCAGGGTTTTTATGTGGGATAGATGTTTATTTTAAACTGTGTATTGCGTGGAAGCGATGAACCACTGTAACAAGTGGCGTGCTCTGTGCAGCAGATAATAGGTTTTCTGACTGGTGTTTTTTTCCCTTTATTCCTTGTGAAGGTTCGTCTGGAATGGCCGACAGACTTGGCAGTAAATCCTATGGATAATTCTCTCTATGTCCTTGACAACAACGTCGTGCTGCAAATCTCAGAGAACCACCAAGTGCGCATTGTAGCGGGCAGGCCGATGCACTGCCAGGTGCCCGGCATCGATCACTTCCTCCTTAGCAAAGTGGCGGTCCACGCCACCTTGGAGGCGGCTACGGCACTGGCCGTGTCGCACAATGGCATCCTGTACATCACCGAAACGGATGAGAAGAAGATCAACAGAATCCGTCAGGTCACCACCAACGGCGAGATCTCGCTGGTGGCCGGAGCGCCGAGCGGCTGCGACTGCAAGAACGATGCCAACTGCGAGTGCTTCTCGGGAGACGACGGTTATGCCAAGGACGCTAAACTGAATTCTCCGTCCTCTCTGGCGGTGTGCGCGGACGGCGACCTGTATGTGGCGGACCTTGGGAATATCAGAATCCGATTTATCCGCACGAACAAACCCTTCCTTAACAACCAGAACCTGTATGAGGTTTCTTCTCCGATCGATCAAGAGTTGTATCTTTTTGACACCACCGGGCGACACCTTTATACCCAGAGCCTTACCACCGGAGATTATCTCTACAACTTTACTTATACCGGGGAAGGAGACCTCACCCTAATCACCGACAATAACGGGAACACGCTCAATGTGAGGAGAGACTCAACCGGCATGCCTCTTTGGTTGGTGGTACCTGATGGACAAGTCTACTGGTTGACCATCGGAACGAACACTGCCCTGAAGAGTGTCTCTGCTCAAGGTCACGAATTGGCCCTGATGACTTACCATGGAAGCTCTGGTCTTCTGGCCACCAAAAGCAATGAAAACGGATGGACAACTTTCTATGAGTAAGTTCGTTTGTTTTTTGTTTTGTTTTTATACCATAGCCGGCTTTTAAACAAAATATTTAATTCTAAGAGATTTTCCATGGTTCTGTACAAAATTGACATATATTTAAGACTGCACTACAATCTTCTCACGGACAATTACTGAGCTTGAATCAAAGTAGATAACCCTATTATATATTTATTTTGTTTTGTGTTAAAGAGACTGCATCACCTAAACATTGTTTTTACTGTAAATATACAGAATATAAATGATGGAAAGTGATGTATACTATGGGGGTTATATATAAATACTCTCGGAAATAACATTGAAAAAAGCTGCAGTTACCATTTGATACGTATAATGGCAATTGCGCCATTTTCATTCACCCCAACTAGGGTTGCCACTTTTTCTTAAAAAAAAAAATACCAGCCTTGGTACTGCCTCCATAGACTTAACATTGGCCTGATGCCAATTTTTTACCGGCCTGCCGGTAAAATACCGGCCAGGTGGCAACCCTAACCCCATCGCTAATCATAAGACAAAGGGATTAGCACTATTATTATGCGCTAACACTCCCTGAGTTTTTATTTTATCTTGTGTTAGCAGAATTGCAAACAAATTCCTACATCTAGAGATAAATAAGTTTGAAATCCTGTTTATGACATCATCGCATGGCTGGATATGCACATGACAGATGTCCCATTGAAAATAGACACTGCACGGCAATTCCGCCAGACCATTTTTCTCTTTTTTTTTCTTATTAATCCCGTTAAGAAAAAAACAAATCTAAAAGCATGCCCACATAAATTATCGACTTCTCCTGAAGGAATTCCAGTTAGAAATCTAAATCTGCCAATATATTAAATTGCCAACAAAGATCCAGGGTCAGAGTCTTTCCATTTGTGACCGCGTCTATCGGAGATGCGGAGATGACAATTGACAAATGGCATTGAACGGAGAAATTGGATTCGGGTTGGGTTTTAACACTGTTATTGAGTACTCGCCTAACAGGAGAGAGAGGGTGAGGGAGAGATCTTGCTGAAAGACGAATATATTCAACAGCAGCTAAGAAAACAAAATGAATGTGTGTAGGAGCAGGAGTTTGGCTGTTGTAATAATAGGAGAAAATGGAACTTATGACTACCCAAGCCAGACTTTATTGGTATTACAAGGTTCCCGATAGACGTACATTAGTGCGGAGTTAGTTCTGGCAGCTAAAAACAGATGGGCCTTTTCAAAATCAGATTTGCCAAAGTGCGTATAGCCTTTTTGTTGTGACACAGAGCAGGGGTGTCAAACGGAGGTGCTCCAGCTGTTGAAGAACTACATCTCCCATAAACCCCTGCCTGCCTCCCAGCTGACAAAAACAATCGTGGGAGATGTAGTTCACCAGGAGCTGGGAGGGCCACAGTTTTAGACCCCTGTCTCAAACTGACAGGCGTCTCTGTAAAATTGTTTTACAGAACTAGTCGTAGATACCTGTAGTAAACTTCCACAAACACCTGTCTGATACCACCTCCCCTACCCATTCCCCTTCTGATGCCCAGTTAACTTGGACACTAGAGTTCACCTGTCCTGGTTCCACCTCCCCTACACATTCCCCTTCTGACACTAGAGTTGAGCGCATGCGCAGACTGATTAACCACCATGCTGCAGTGAAGGATCTAAGGTGCTCACAGCTGAAAGTACACTTCGTAATGCTTTAGGAGTTCATTGTAACTACTAAACCCCCACCCCAAACTACCCCCAAAAAAGGTTCTGCATTGCAACCCATCAGTTATGGGTTCCAATCAAGATCTCTGGATTTTGAGGGCAAAAGAGGTCATTAATATATATGTATAATATATATATATATATATATATATATATATATGTGTGTGTGTGTGTGTGTATTCACACTGGTGTACAAAAGTTTGGGGTAACTTTGAAATGTACTTGTTTGCGAAAGAAAAGCACATTTTTGTCCATTTAAAATGAAGGGGGAAATAGGAAATACAACGTAAAAATATTTAATTTTCTAATTGACTGTTGTAGCTAGAAACGGCTGATTTTTAATGGAATATATACATAGTCCGCATACAGAGGCCAATCATCAGCAGCTATAACTCCTGTGTTCCAGTGACACATTGTGTCAGTGAATGCACGTTTTGTTACTTTAAAAGTCAACATTCTCAGGAAAAACAAGTAAATTGTGACCCCAAACTTTTGAATGGTAGTGTATGTATATATGCTTTTATATATATATATATATATATATATATATATATATATATATATATATATATATATGTGTGTGTGTGTCTCCTACAGAGGGTTCAAATGTATTTCCCCTGGGAACCACACCATCAATATGGAATTTTCCTAGTTGCAGCCAAGTAGTAAAGGGGCTTATGGTCTCCCCAGCCATGTAGCTGCCCAGCACATTAAATAATAAATCCAGCCATTAGTTGGCTGAGCGTGATTAGAGATGTGATCTAAAACTGTAGGGGCCCAAGAAGCCCCAGCATATTCCGCGAGTAATCCTGCGAGTGATGTGTATTGTTTTGTATTGCCGCATACACGAAGAGGAACAGAAGCGGAGATGGAAAGCATTTGGGGAAAATAATACGGCCTGAACGTATCAAATATCAGAGATGGTATCGCTGCCCACATCTGGTTACTTTGATCCCCAGTCCGTTTGAACATTAAACACACCACCTCACGTCTGGGGTTCCCATTTTTTTACAGACATCCACAATACTTTCAACTGACTTGCTTAACTGACTTTACAAAAAAAGTAAAAAAAAAAAAAATAATAGGGAGCTCTGTATTGTTTAACATATCCTTTGAAAACAGGAACATGAACCATTGTATCGGCTGCCCCCGCTACAACATGTTCAATGTCATTGGAAGGTTGCAGCCTGGTTTCCTGGCACTTGAACACATTTTAAATACAGCAAAGCAATCTGGAACGGTTTTGCTGGAGATCTAAAGGTTAAGCAGAGTTTCTGCCCCACTTAAAATTTAGGGTGGCAACGTTACTTTAAAAAGGGGATGTATATCTCAGTAATATGAAAGCACTCAGCCATGCTAGGCTGTGTTTATTATTTAATGATTTACTTTATGATTCATGTTTTATTAAGCAAAGTTTCAAATTACAATGAGATTAAACTTTGCAATTAGCTTTTGCCTCGCTATCCACTAATAGATTAATACAAGTTTATTTAATGTTTGTTTTTCTTTGTTTTACAATGCCTGCAATAAATAAGTTACATGTTGCTTCGTTACACTTTGCAGGTGCAGTCAGCACTCCACGGTCAGCCAATCAGATAGACTCTTATGCTCAGTGCTCCTGCAGTGCATTATACTCTCATAGGGGGAGAGGACAACTTCTAGCATTTAAAATCCCTAAAAAAGGGGCCCTTTTATTTAAAAAAGGCTGCCAGAATCTTAATTGATTCAGTTGTTGAAATCCTTGCTAATAACGCTGAAACTCTTGGCTTTAATTTGGCATAGGCTGATAGAGATTGATTATGTATCTTTGATTTGATTGGGTTATATATACAGAGCAGTTCTGGGGCAAAGTTCTGAAAGTGGTCCAGTCACCATGGACACCAGTTTAATGTTCCTGCTGGATAGATCACTTTTAGAATGTTAGCCATTATTCCTTGTATAAAGGGCTGCTCGGGATTCTGGGAGTTCTAAATCACATGACCGTATCCAGTTAACCTTGGCTCTCATTTCTAGGTATGATAGCTTTGGGCGCCTGACCAACGTTACTTTCCCAACGGGTCAGGTCAGCAGCTTCCGCAGTGACACTGACAGCTCGGTACACGTCCAGATTGAGACATCAAATAAGGAGGACGTTACCATAACCACCAACCTATCTGCCTCGGGAGCCTTCTACACCCTGCTGCAAGGTGAGAGACGTGTGTTAACTCTGCCAGTGCATAACACACTCCTGGACCAGGAAAGCGTGGATGAATTGTGTGCGGTTATTATATATTTTATTTATAAATAAATCTAACCCTGCTTAGATCTTGATCTCCCTCACTGGCATTTTAGGTTTCCAGGCAGAGCATCACACAGATTTCTTACTCTGTAGCTTATTTAGTCTTCTGGCTAACATCATAGCTGCTAACAGTCCTGGATTTGGTATAACAGTCCCGTTTTTTTTTTTGTTGTTGTTGTTTTTTTGAGATGCACAGGTTAAATGTGCCAATATTGTGCTCCAAATGCCTGTATTGAGGTAGTGAGAGCTCAATCGTACAGCATCGCAAAAAGTAAAACGAAAAAAGCCGAACAAATTCTACCTCTCGGTCAATAAAATATGACTTTTATTCTATTCCTTAAATCTTGTTAAATACCCAAAGATGTGAACTTTCCAAATTTAAAATTTACCAAACCCCACAGTGACCTCCGTTAGCAGCAGACCCCCCCCCCCCCCCCCCCCCCCAAAAGAAATATTTAGGCATTAAAGTTGGGTCTATCACAGCCTTTTACATAGTGGGGAAAGGATTAGTGTGGAGTTTTTTTTTATTGTTTGATATCTTATAAATTAGCGATAGATGGCTAGAATATTCCGTGCAATAATTTGTATGATCAATGCTGGTACAAATACATTTTGGGCTTGCTTTACAATACGGAGAATATGCCAACTTTAATATGCACTCAAGGGTAAATAGATATCTTTAGAAGGCTTTCTAGTAACAAATGTGTTTGATTTGCTTTAGGAAAGCAGCCCTAGCAGCAATTCACCCAGGAGTTTGATTTAAACAGCATTTATTGGTCTGTAGTAATTGTCTTGGATTCTCTCCCAGATTTTGCGAACCAAGGAAAGGGTTTCTTACAGTGTAACAAAAAAAAAATTAGACCTATTTTTTTTCTCTCTATTAAAAGAGGTTCTAATATAAATAATAGGAAAAGAAAACCGTATTTTGATTGTTAAAATGATGCTGCCAGCTGTAAAAGGAACTCAGTACCACCTAACTTATATTCTATGTGTTCTACACGAGGAAGGGATTCTTTACGGTAAGGAGAATAAAGTTATGGAACTCACTGCCAAGAGAGGTAGTGCTATCAATAGATCTAGAATAGAAAAATGGTCTGGATGTTTTTGTTTTTTTGTTTTTTTAGAAACGCAGAACATACAGGGCTATTAGTAATAGAATAAGCATTGATAATATAGCTTATTGGTCCAAGGAGAAATCTGATTGCCCTTTGGAGTCAAGATGGAAATGTGAAATCGCTTCTTTGGGGGGTTTTGCCTTCTTTTAGATCAAAAGCTGGGATGATGGGTTGAACTTGATGGACTTGTGTCTTTTTTCAACCTAAATGACTATGTTTAATAGTTGTGAAGTGCACATGTTTACGTTGAAAATTATTTTAGCTGGGGCTTCATAATTCCGGTGCTGTAGCAAAAGCATTAAAACTATGACACTTTAGATGCAGTTTTAAGAAGGGGGTGGGGGGCTATAAAACAGATCTGTTTATTTTTCTCTACTTCCCATGATCCAGCACCTTGTCAAAAAATAATTTTTGGGGAGACTGCCCCTTTAATAATGGACCCCGAAAGAACCTGCTTGCATTTTTCATTTTTGTAGACCAAGTGCGGAACAGCTACTACATCGGTGCAGATGGCTCGCTCAGGCTTATTTTGGCTAACGGAATGGAGGTGGCCTTGCAGACAGAGCCCCACCTACTGGCCGGCACGGTGAACCCCACTGTTGGCAAGAGGAATGTCACCCTTCCCATAGACAACGGCCTAAACCTGGTGGAGTGGCGGCAGCGCAAAGAACAGGCCAGGGGGCAGGTCACCGTTTTTGGACGCAGGCTGAGGGTAAGTGCATAAAGACCAATGCTTTCTATTTCAAGACTGCAGGCATGTCCATGTCAGACAGGATCAAACAAATAACGATCACTATAATAAACTGGGTTTCGACCCAGCGATCGTCGCAGTAAATACATTTTTTCACATGTATATTACAAGGTCCAAAAAGAACAAACAGAATTGGGCTACTCCCAAAATCTTCCAAATTTATTGAAAAAAATTAACGTCAGTGCACTCCACAGTGCTCGACACCTAATGCGTTTCGTGATCTCGTAGGTATTGAAGCAAGCCTCTCATCTTAATTGGTGTAAACATCCGTTGCACAGTACAATTACATGCGCTAACCATTAAAAAAAATTGTTTTATGGCAATGCAATATACAGTCACAGGATGTATATACAAATAAATAGCACATTATTACATTATTAGCAGCATGGTGCATACACTGTATTGAAACTTCTATTTTCACTTTTGACGTATAGAGACACTGGCAACAGAGACATCAAAATGTTGCATTTACCAAGAGAAGGTTATGTTGCACCAGCCCAAACCGAAAAAAATACTACATTTCATATGTTACAAGTTACACATAAAATTCAGGTATCCATCAAAATACAGCATTCATAGCATGTCGTTTAGGTAAGAACTGAAAGCCTGAACAGAACAAAGAACATCAAATTCAGAGCTTAACCCCTTAGGTTTTCTTGTAAACAATTTGAAAATCCACCGGGTACAAAGAGGGTTACCCTTTCTGTACCCTGGACTAGGCTATTTTCCATGTTACTGTTACTACATGCATCAAAGTGCTTTCTAACTGAAGTATCCTTAATATTCTTGCAGTCTGATGTTCCTGAATACACTGTTTTAGGGGTCAGGATGTGCTCCCCATGTTGTATAGAACACTTGGTGCCAGTTAGAAGATACATAGCATTCTCAGGGTAACAATTTATATGTGGTCTTATATCGCACTGCTTGTCTCTCACTGATGTAGAAATTTTCCACACTTACTTTACATGAATGTCTTGGCTCCTTACATTTTTTATTGTTTTACATAGGGCTCTACAGGGCCGGCCTTAGGGGTGTGCGACAGGGGCGCAACACCCCAGGGTGCGCCCTCCCGCCCAAAGAAAAAAAAAGTTAAAAAAAAAAAAAAAAAGCCGGTAAAGGCACTGGCTGGGGGAGATCTAAAGATCCCCCCTCACCAGCCCTCTGCTCGGCATGCTCTGCTAGATCCCGGGAGGGGACGGAGCTAACCGGCTCAGAGGTTTAGCTCCGCCCCCACCCTGTGAAGCAGAGCAGCGTCTGCTTCACGGGGAGCCACTGGCAGCATGAGAAAGTGCTGCTCGGCTCCCCATGCCTGCATTAAGCATGGAGAGCCAGCATTAAGCATGGGGAGCCGAGCAGCACCTTCTCTTGCTGACCTGGGCTCCCAGTGAAGCAGACGCTGATCTGCTTCACATTGTGGGAGCGGAGCTACACCGCTGAGCTGGTTAGCTCCGCCCCCTCCCTGTATCTACCTTTGAAGGCAGAGGAAGGGGTGGGAGAGAGGGGCAGGGGAGAGAGAGAGACAGGGGCAGGGGAGAGAGAGAGAGACAGGGCAGGGGGAGAGAGAGATACAGGGGCAGGGGGAGAGACAGAACAGCTGGAGGGGGGAGTGACAGAACATCTGGAAGGGGGAGAGAGAGATAAAGAACAGAGGGAGGGAGAGAGAGACAGAACAGAGGGAGGGAGAGAGAGACAGAACAGAGGGAGGGAGAGAGAGACAGAACAGGGGGGGAGAGAGAGACAGACAGGGGGAATGAGGAGAGAGAGAGACAGAACGGGGGGGAGAGACAGAACAAGGGGGAGAGAGAGACAGAACAGGGGGGAGAGAGACAGAACGGGGGGGAGAGAGAGAGACAGAACGGGGGAGAGAGAGAGACGGAACAGAGGGAGGGAGAGAGAGACAGAACAGAGGGAGGGAGAGAGAGACAGAACAGGGGGGGAGAGAGAGACAGACAGGGGGAATGAGGAGAGAGAGAGACAGAACGGGGGGGAGAGACAGAACAAGGGGGAGAGAGACAGAACGGGGGAGAGAGAGAGACAGAACGGGGGAGAGAGAGAGACGGAACAGAGGAAGGGGAGGAGAGAGACAGAACAGAGGGAGAGAGAGAACAGGTATGGGGGAGTTAGAGAGAGACAGACAGGGCAATGAAGAGGAAAGGGACAAACATGGGAAGGGAGAGAGATACATACATGGGGGGGGGCGCCACGGGGGAATCCCGCACAGGGCGCCGGAACACTTAAGGCCGGCCCTGGGGCTCTATGGCAGTAAATATTTAGGCTGACTTCTGAATAGGTCTGTTTCGTCTCGTGCAGAAGTTTTATCAGTCCATGACCTTATGCAATATTGAGTGTTCATAGACTTGCTTACATAGTGAAAATTAGAGCTGGACTCTTGATAGGCAGGGCTCAGAAGGTGTCTGACCATAGATGTCTGAGAAATATGGCTTCTCAATGGCTGTTTTTTGCTGTTTTTCCTTATAGGTGCACAACAGAAACCTGCTGTCTCTGGACTTTGACCGCGTTACAAGAACAGAAAAGATCTATGATGATCATCGCAAGTTCACCCTGAGGATCCTGTATGATCAAGCGGGCAGACCCAGCCTCTGGTCCCCAAGCAGCCGGCTCAACGGGGTCAATGTAACGTACTCTCCTGGGGGGCATGTGGCCGGAATTCAGAGAGGAACCATGTCTGAGAGGATGGAGTACGACCAGGCCGGCAGAATCATATCCAGGACTTTTGCCGACGGGAAAACATGGAGTTACACTTACCTAGAAAAGGTGCATATTGTTTGCAGTAGGGATACAACTGCTTTTAATAGGATCTGGTAGCCTCCAAAGCTGGATCTAATCAGATAATCCAAAGCCCGACAAATAAATATTATAAAGGGAAGTTACACAGAAAACTTACAAGTATGTAGACATTACAGATTTATTAAGTATTTTAAGACATTCTCTGCAATATTATACGTGTGGATTATAAGTGTTCCATGACTGTGCGGCTATATCACGATGCTCTTTTCAAATCGGAATGTAGCGTTCTTTAATCTGGGTGGGTATGGTCCTGCCTAGTGGTGTATCTTGGTTTTGTGCCGCCGTAGGCATCCGCCTAGGTCCTGGTCCTGCCATTGCCATACGTAAGCTAGACATTTGTAAGTAATTTCCGCACCCAACACCAAATAAGGAACTCCCGCCCTATAGTACCGTATTTGAAAGGCCTGCAGGACATTTATAACATGTTAAAGGGGCAAAACTGAATCGACGGCGAGAGCCGAGGGCTAAGTTTTAAACTATCACCAAGACGTCTAATGGGATTCTATTCAAAAGCGCTCCAAATCTATCACCGTATTTGAAAGGCCTGCAGGACATTTATAACATGTTAAAGGGGCAAAACTGAATCGACGGTGAGAGCCGAGGGCTAAGTTTTAAACTATCACCAAGACGTCTAATGGGATTCTATTCAATCTATTTCACCAGCCAAGATTAGCTGAAGTCACTTGAGGTCTGTGAAAAAGGTGTTTTTCTCTATAACCAACAATTATTTCCAGGGTTTAGCTTTCTAATATACGTGAAATGCACCTTTTTTTTTTTCTTTTAAAACAAGTTAAACTTCTCCTGTAATTTCACATTGAAAATAATTTCACCGGAACTTGGAGGGATAGGCAGGACATGTTGCTGTAAGAACAGCAATAAATCTATTACACTGTATCTGCAATTTTTAGGAGACCAGTAAAAGTGAGGAAAATTAGACAGATCTGTTTCTTCTTCTTTCTTTCACATGATATATTACTACATTTCGGACACAGTGGTACTGGCAATACTATGTTTTTCTTAACCATATGCACTGTTTTCTTTTCCTTTCAGTCCATGGTATTGCTTCTGCATAGCCAGAGACAGTATATCTTCGAGTTTGATAAGAATGACCGGTTATCTTCAGTAACCATGCCCAACGTCGCCAGGCAGACCATGGAAACCGTCCGCTCGATCGGGTACTACAGGAACATATACAGACCTCCAGAGGGCAATGCGTCTGTCATACAGGACTTTTCGGAGGAAGGTCAGCTCCTGCAGACCCTCTATCTGGGCACAGGGAGACGTATAATCTACAAGTATGGCAAACTGGCAAAGCTTTCCGAGATCATGTACGATACCACCAAAATAGCCTTCATGTACGACGAGACCGCCGGCATGCTGAAGACTATTAATCTACAAAACGAAGGATTCACTTGCACCATCCGCTACCGGCAAATAGGACCTTTGATAGACCGCCAGATCTTCCGCTTCACAGAGGAAGGCATGGTGAACGCCCGGTTTGACTACAACTACGACAACAGCTTCCGCGTCACTAGCATGCAGGCGGTCATCAACGAGACCCCGCTGCCGATCGACCTCTACAGGTATGATGACGTCTCGGGCAAAACCGAGCAGTTTGGCAAATTCGGGGTGATCTATTACGATATCAACCAAATCATCACCACCGCCGTCATGACCCATACCAAGCACTTCGACACCTACGGCAGAGTGAAAGAGGTCCAGTATGAAATCTTTAGGTCCCTGATGTATTGGATGACGGTGCAGTACGATAACATGGGAAGAGTAGTGAAGAAGGAGCTAAAAGTTGGCCCTTACGCCAATACTACACGATACTCCTATGAGTACGACGCAGATGGCCAATTACAAACGGTGTCCATCAATGACAAAGCGCTGTGGAGGTACAGTTATGATCTGAATGGAAATTTGCACCTTTTGAGCCCTGGGAACAGTGCCCGCCTCACGCCATTAAGATACGACTTGAGAGACCGGATAACGAGACTGGGAGAGGTTCAGTACAAGGTGGATGAAGATGGTTTCTTGAGGCAGAGAGGAAGTGACGTGTTTGAGTACAACTCTGCTGGTCTTCTTGTCAAAGCCTACAACAAAGTTGGTGGGTGGAGCGTGAAGTACCGCTATGACGGCCTTGGAAGGAGAGTTTCGCGGAAGACCAATTTCGGTCACCACCTACAGTTTTTCTACGCCGACCTTGTGAACCCCACAAGAGTCACACACTTCTACAACCATTCCAGTTCGGAGATCGCTTCTCTTTATTACGACCTTCAAGGTCACCTCTTCGCCATGGAACTGAGCAGCGGAGACGAGTTTTACATCGCCTGCGACAATATCGGAACCCCGCTAGCGGTGTTCAGCGGAACTGGTCTAATGATCAAGCAGATCCTATACACCGCATATGGCGAGATTTACCTCGACTCAAACCCAGGATTCCAGATCATCATCGGCTACCACGGCGGACTCTACGACCCTCTCACCAAACTCATCCACATGGGCCAGCGGGAGTACGACGTGCTTGCTGGCCGCTGGACAAGGCCCGATCATGACATCTGGAAGCGTTTGATTTCCACCAACATAATGCCGTTCAACCTTTACATGTTCAAAAACAACAACCCAGTGAGCAATTCTCACGATACAAAATGCTACATGACAGGTAAGAGTGTGCAAACCTTCATTTTACAGTGATTTCACACAGAGTATTATGTTAGTATTCCTTTACACACAAAATTGACCCAGTGGACTATAGGTGGACAGCTGTAGTTGACTGAGCTCTTATCACAGCCATATTTTTCCTGGTACGTTAAAAGCTTGAGTTGAAGGTTTATTGATCCTTGATCAGTGGCGTATTTATGTTTTGTGCTATCCTAGACCTAGCTCACCCTCATCTATCACACCTCTTCCTCTCCTAAAACAGATTACCCCCATATTTCTTACAGCACTGCGCCCTCATCCCTGCCAGATTGTTCCGATTTTTCTTCTGTATTGCACCCTCATTCATTTCCAGTGCACCAGATTGCTCCCTAGTGATCTAGTAGGGCACCCCAGATGTATGTACAGCCAGTGCAAGGCAGTGTAAGAAGAAAGGACCACCAATAAATGCTATCTAGTCCCCCACTGGGTATGTTATATACAGTGGTGTATCTTGATTTTGTGCTGCCCTAGGCAGACAAAATCCGGGCACCCTCCTACCCAAGCTGCACACCCACGTTACACACCTAAGACATGCCCCATCATTCAGACTCACATCAAGCTCACACTCCCATCACACTCAGTCACACACTCCTACTCCCATCACACTCAGTCACACACTCCTACTCCCATCACGCACACTCTGACTCCCATCAAACTCAGTCACACACAGTCTCCCATCACACACACTCTGACTCCCATCACACTCAGTCACACACTGTCTCCCACCACACACACTCTGATTCCCATCACACTCAGTCACACACACACACACACACTGTCTCCCATCACACACACTCTGACTCCCATCACACTCAGTCACACACACTGTCTCCCATCACACACACTCTGACTCCCATCACACTCAGTCACACACACTGTCTCCCATCACACACACACTCTGACTCCCATCACACTCAGTCACACACACTGTCTCCCATCACACACACACTGACTCCCATCACACTTAGTCACACACACTGTCTCCCCTCACACACATTCTGACTCCCTTCACACTCAGTCACACACACTGTATCCCATCACACACACACACACACAGTCTCCCATCAGCACTTACCTTTCCCTGGCAGGCAGGCAGCATGGTCCCTCCATGCTGCCTGTTCGACTTCCCGGCGATTGTGCCGACAGGTCACGTGACCAGGCGCGCGTATGACGTCAGCGCGCCCGTCACGTGACTGTCGGCACTTCCGTGTCGGCTCACTGCACGGGGAGCCGAACAGGCAGCACGGAGGTTTCTCTGTGCTGCCTGTTCGGCTCCCCGTGGAGCCTGGCAGGCAGAGCTATGGTGGGGTTTTTTTTTTTTTTTAAAGGGCCGGTTTTTTTTTTTTTTTTCCAGTGCTGGGGGGCGCTGCCGCCCCCCAAAATTTGCCGCCATAGGCATCCGCCTAGGATGCCTCGCGGTAAATACAGCACTGGTTATATATATATAATGCTGAAATTACCCCAAAGAAATTACAAAAAGAAATAAATTCTAATTGAAAAACCCCAGAAATACAGAATTAAAGTAATAAACAGACACCCACACTATGATAATGAATCATTAGACCTGAATTAGCAGCGACGGTCAATATATATCACAGAAATCCAAAGAGCTGTCAGTGCTCATTACTGACTCATCGGAGTAATTAATGGAGACCTCCCCCCAATCCCCACATCTGTCGCGATCTGACCTTTTAATGAATAGGACGTGGTCTGGGTCTATTCCAAGTAAGAGGCTCACAAGATTGCTCTGCATCCAGATACCTTTTACCGTCGGGGTCCACGTCCCCCGAATTGATAGTCGTTCCTTACTTTTGACTAGCCATTAACCCTTTGTAAACCACAGTACTGCTAGACAAGGGCCGGCCGGTGATGGAAGAGGAATACGAAGGCTTGCTGGCACCTGATTGCACCAATACACGGGGAGCCTGTTTGTGCAGGCTTTAGTGCTCATGTCTTTGGATGTTCAGGAGCCGGACAGTAAATGGGCATGATGTAAAATCTCAATACAATCCATACAGCACTTCAAAAAAAAATAATAGATAGGTAAAAGGAATCTTATTTATTTACAGTGTGTTTAACCAGGAAGTTTACATTGGGGGTTTTTCGAATTTCTAATTATAGACGGGGGATACAAATTTACACATATAAAAAAAATAACATTATAGACAAGAGTAACACAACAATTCAAACACCGCAGGTTTATGTATCAAGGTTAATTGGGGAGTAAGCTTCTAAAACAGGTCCAGTCACCATGGAAACCAGTGGAATGTTCCTTCTGATTAGATTAGAGAGCCCCCCCACTGGGAGTACCAGGTAGATTTTCATTTTTTGATCCAGGGAGACAGGGGGTTTTCTGGGTTTTCGACTAGCAGAAGATTTGATGGTTTCTGGAAATGGGATTAAAAACAAGCAAGCATTTTTTGTCCACATAAGTGTCTCTTTAGAACCATGTTTGGAGTGCCAAGGTTAGCCATCACTGTTCTAAAGAGACTCGCACTGTGACAGAATGGGATAGGTAGTTCCCAAAGATCTGCAGTGCCAAGTTCAGCCATCAGGAGCTTCCTGTATAGCCCATGGTACATAGGCCCCTGGAATAGTGACAAATCTCTGACAGTGCCAAAGGTTCTAAACAATTAATCGCACCATTTTTACCCCACTGTCACAGTCCTGCACACTGTATTCCTTACAAATGGCCTGGCATTCTGATTTTCATTGAACTATGCCCATCTCACCAAAACTCTTCAAACGAATTCCCCAGGCTGATGACTATGTGTCGCAGTTAAAAACCAGCTCGGCGCTCCTGCGACACTGCTTGTACTCAGGTGGGCACTGTGGCTTGACGCAGCATCCACAGGTTTTACAGATACCACAATATGCATTTGGCAAGTGATCTCGTTAAACCGCTCCGCTATATCTAGACTGCAGTTAATTAAACCCATTGGATCACCAGGACCCTTAAAAAAAAAAAAATGTTTGATTTTTTTGTTTTTTTTGTTTCTCTTCTTTTTCCAAGGGCATTATAAAAATACAGAGCACATTTTTGATTGATTATTACATTATGATTCATTACACATAGAGTACATGAACAAAAAGTACCGCCGAATGCGTTAGGCGGGGCGATTAACCATCCATGTACGCCGCAGATGCTAACACTGGGACTCACACATCTGGTTAATTAGTTTTTTATCTATGTGCAGTGTGCAGATTCAGCACAATTTGCTGTGCAGTCATTCAAACACACTACACACACACCAGCTTGGTTCGGATTCTTTTTGTAAAAAATCCCGTACGAAAAGAAGGCAAAAAAAAAAAAATGAATTCAGGTCCAAATTTGCCGTATCGTTGGCCTCCTTACTGAGCTGTATGGACATCACAGGAAATGTGCTAGTTCCGAGGAGTCTGGGTTGTAATGGTTCCAATTATTCACAGGCCTTGTAACCAAAGTAATGAAAAGTTTTCTCGAAAAATATTCCAAACTGTACGCCAGATAAGAACCCTTTTAGACCCAGCTGGTCTGTCCAGTTTTCTGAATTTAAATCATTAGTCCCCTGTCCTTAAACCGCTCTGCTCGTTAGGATATCTGCCCCTGCCATACATCACGCCACTCAGGGGTGTAAAATAGGTCCTATTAATCCTTCTTTCCTGCCTACTCAGTCATGGAGTCAAATCTCGCCATAATATTAGGATAAGTTATTAGCAAAGCGGCCCATTCCAACATTTACGGAAAAATAAAAAGCGTCTTAACATCCTGAGACCAGTGATTTAGGAGTCTCCAGACGTCTCCATCTTGATTTCATTCTGGTGGATATTTAGGGTGATGCATTTTCTCACTTTAGAAAGTTATTTTTAGGATGGTGTCAATTCTTCGTCGAGTGCGCAGGTGTCTACTAAATCTCCTCCTTTTTTTTTCTTCTTCTCACCCACGTTCCAGATGTTAACAGCTGGCTACTCACGTTCGGATTCCAGCTCCACAATGTAATTCCCGGCTACCCCAAGCCAGACATCGATGCCATGGAGCCGTCCTACGAACTGGTCAACACCCAGATGAAAACTCAAGAGTGGGATAACACCAAGGTAAAGCTCCATGCCGACCTACCGGCAACATGCCTAACCAAAGCTCGGAACCCTCATCTCGACCTTGGCAGGTTCCAACATAATAAAGACAGCTAGTTACCTTCAACTGCCCCTAACAACCTCATTAGAAGGGTAGGGGTCTCAAAGCCAATTATAGAGGCATCTGAACCCTCGGCGTCCCATCAGGATTTCCTTGGAGGAGAGGTTTTAAGTCAGAAAGCTGATGCAATTTAAATGAACCCTTAAAATACACGTGTAATAAAAATAGTAATGTAAATTGACCCAATTTAGTTTTTATGAGGTGCTGCTCATTAGCGTAGCAGCTAAGCTTCTATTTATAGCGCCAAGATCTGTCACACATAGGGGGGTGTTGTATTTGCTAGTAACGAAACATAGCCATTTATGATGGAACACATTTATAAGTTTGTATGATATTTTTGTGAAATTGCAAGGAAAGGCAAAACTGTATTTCAGTAAGTCTGTGCCGTCCCACATTACCTTATGAATATATAAAAAAAAAAATATATATATATATATATATATATATATATACATACATGCAGTAGTGTATCTTCCACGAGGCAAACAAGGCACTCGCCTAGGGCGGCACTTTTACAGAGGGCGGTAAACCACACTTCTGGTGCTTCAAACATTTTCGCTCCCTCCCCCACCGTTCAGCAAGCTTTAGCTCCTTCCAATTAATCGGGCGATGGTGGCATGTAATGGGGGTGATGAGGCATGTCGTGGGTGTAGGGGGTGCCTGAATTTTGTCTGCCTAGGGCAGCACAAAACCAAGATACACCACTGCATACATGCCCATATTTTGGGGCTTGGTCCTAATGTGGGCAGGGATATGTGATGTCACACAAGGCTGCTTGACCCTGCGAGGTCCAGCCTACAGGGAAATTGTGGGGCCCCTTACATACAGAATGGACACTGCAAGCTAGACATAAGAAGGGATTTTAGTTGTGTGGAAGGTTTGATGGCTACTTTGCTATTAAGTTTGACATTCCCATCTTAATTCCTTGCAATTCCCACTTTCTTCAATAAGGCCCCATACATTTGCTTGCAGTTCTGCTAACCCAATGTATAGATCGATTTTTAAAGTTTTAGACACCCACAGCAAACTCTTTAGGCAACAATGATTTAACCCACTGCATTCTAAACTTCTACCGCGGGTCTATAAGAGGGAGAGCTTTTATCTTGTTTATAGTCTTAACTAACGTCCGTCATGCCCGCCTATGTTATTACAGATTACGTCAATGCTGGGAAATTTTTTATATATATATATTTTTTTTAGACTTCTCCTTTAATTATTCATGGTTCATGGGGGAAAAAAAGTCCTGCACCCTTGGATACAAGTCACTGTAATGGGTTTTACTCCCAGACAGATTCCTTTCCAAATTTCGTAGCTCTGAAGCCCCTTGGTATTTAGCTGGTATTGGCTCCGAACATGTTTAATTGTTAAGTAAAGCAAGTCTTTCACTTCTGGGAACAGACACTTTTATGTGTAGCTGGGTTGTAAAAGTCAAGAAGAACTTGCAGGAATAATGTCCGCGACCTTTGTTGAAGGGCGCAACCTTTTGAAGGTGCACAATTTGCATTCTACAGAAAGATTTTGGCAGCCATCAGTTAACGGCTGTACACACACACACTTACAGTTCCTCCAGACTCCCCTCTTGCGCTCTTGGCAGTACAGGGGTCTCGAAGCCTGCGTTCCAGACACTTATCTCTGCCTATGAGATTTCACACCATGCTGCCGTATCGACATGTAATGGATTTTACACTTTTAAGTGGTAAACGCTAAACGACTTCTTAATTTGTGATGCAATCAATTATGTATGTCTAAATGTCCATTAGCCAGAGGGTGCTTTAAAAGCTGACAACAGAGATTGGATTCAGGAATTTAAAGGGAAAGTTACACATACAAAAAAAGTTTTTTTTTAAGTGTGTGTGTGTGTGTGTTTTGGGCACATATTAATTATATGTAGCAAAAAGTAGATAAAATAAATGTTTTTGTTCGGATTGCTTATTTATGACGTATGTCTGCTTCCTCTGTTCTCAAAACTACAGCTTGTTTTCACTTTCCGGCTTGGCTTATGCAGAATTTTGAAAGAGTAGGTAGCATACAGTGTACCCCACCTGGTGGTGTAGAAAGGAATAACCCCCTCTTAAAAAGCAGATTGTGTTTAACTAAATAAAATATAATTTATAAACAACAATGAATATTGTACTATGACAATAAAATGAACCAAAACTCATTTCCTTTTCTTGGGATCACAGCCTCTGTGTTATCCTGGAGGTAATACAGAAAAATCTAAAGCATAAGGAGAGGTATAGAATACTGATATATGTAAACATGTATTTAATGTATACAATGAAAGTTACATTTTACCAGCGTAGATACTAGGGTCTTTTAAGCCCCTACTAGGGAAATTAAGCAATCATTTCGAACTTAAAGGGACTGTATCACCTAAACATTGTGTTTACTGTGAATGTAGAGAATAAAAAAATTATTGAAAATGATCTATACATTGTGTTAGCAAAACCGCAAGCAAATGCCTAAATTAGGAGAAAATGTGTCTGTCTGTGGAAAATGAGACATTTCCCATTGAAAAGCAGATTTTTGGAAATCCATACATATTCTAATTAAGACGACCCCATAATTGAACTGTCTCCCACACTTTGCCTTTTTAAAAAGATTCCCGAGCAATATCTATAAGCCGAAACGTATCCTACTAGGCCATATATTAATAGCCGTCACTATGTCTATCCCTAGACATTGGAAATCGCCTGATATAAAAGAAGTCATAGTCTCTGTATCTGCAAATATGAGATATGAACTCTCATTCACGGTACAATCTGAATCTAATATACAAATGAGAAATGAACTGGAAAGATGTGAACGGGAGATAAGAAGGCATCACAATTTATAGATAGGGTCCCACCAGCCCTTCCAAAGTAACATGCATTGTTTATATGAGATATGACACATTTCGTTTCATGTTGCCTTTTATATTTTTAATTTTTTTATGATTCATTCTAAATATTTGTTGCTTTTTCTTAACCGGAGAAATGTTTTATTTATTTTCCCCAATTGTCATATGTTATAATTTTGATTATTTAAAATGTACTAATTCTCTTGGTAATGTTATATTATAACATTTTTTTTTTTTTTAAAAACCTCGATAAAAATTATTTAACTGTGAAAAGCAGATCTTTGCATACCGTGCCGCAGGTGATGTCATAAACAGGAGACTCCACAAGACACAGTTAAAACACTAATCCTAATTTAGGTATTTCATTTTTCACAATGTATAGATCATTTTTTATCATTTTTTATTATCTACATTCACAGTCAAAACAAAGTTTAGGTGATTAAGCCCCTTTAAGAAGTAGTATTCAAAACGGATTAATACTTTACAGGCAAAAACTGACATTATCAACGAGTAAACAGTGGGAAGTAGGATTATGTAGACTGAGGATCATAGGAGATGTAGTTCCCAAACATCTGCAGTGCCGAGGTTAGCCATCACTGCCCGCAGTGCCGAGGTTAGCCATCGCTGCCCGCAGCCCTTCTATAGACTCTCACTAGCTGATCAGAGTTCATTTTAGCTGTGCCACGGAGACTGTACTAGTTCCACATATTAATGTTCCTTCCCGCCCCCCCCAACCCCCCCCCCCCCCCCCCCCCCCGAAAACATGTCTGACCTCTCCAAGGTGCTTTTCATTTCTGTATTTCTTCCCGGATCTTAATTCCAAACATGTGAAAACATAAATCACAGCTCGAGTTTCTCTGCAGCAGCTCATAAAAGAAATCCATCTTGTCCAACACATATAGATATACATATAATAGAGGGAATTGTCTGCGAATAAACATAATCCCTTAAAGGAACCTAGAGAGCATTTAAAGCGAGTATGTCAAGCATTCCATACATTGTCTTAGCAGAATTACCAGCAAACGCAGAGATTAAATGGGGAAAAAAAGGTGTTTTTCAGTGTGTCTGTGGTGTCTCATGTTGATGACATCACATAATGGCTCGTGAACTACTTTGAATGGAATGTCATTTGCATATCAAGCCACAGGTGATGTCATAAGCAGGGGGACACCACAGACACATAAAAAAACAAATATTTATCTTAATGTATCCATTTTCTTGCGATATAATGTGAATGATTATGACTCCACCCCTTTCAGGGACGTATCCACTAACTTGATTGCATATCACTGGTGGGGGGGGCGGGTTTACATTTATTTTCGTTTCCGTAGCTGATATGTAAATTTTGTGATAAGAGAATTAATCATGTAAATGTGAAACCTATATACGTTACTGATACAGGCTGGTAACAGTCTTTGCTTCGCCTAATTTAATTAGTCAGCTTCTCGCACAATTATATTTTATAGCTAAAAGTATGTAAAATGTCGCTTTCAATTTAATTTTTTTTTCATTTTCACAAAACAGAAGGTATTAAATCATTAGCGCACAATATATTTCATTTAATGGCGGGGTAGAGCGATATGATTTTTCTCTTTGGACGAATGAGTTGTTTGTCTGCAGTTTTTTTGTTTTGTTTGTAATGTGTTGTTTATTTTAAACAAAGCTTCGGAATCATGGCGTTAGGTTTCCTAAATTTCTGTTCATTAAATTAATATTATGGTTATTATTTTTAATTGTCTGGGGAGAAAAAAAGTTTTATTTTTAACAGCCCGTCTGTCCCCTCCCCCCATCCCCCCTAAATATTAACCAGTAAATTATTTTTTTAAAAGCTTTTTCCTGGTTAATCACGGGAGCAGTGATGTATGGGTTAGCCCGACCCTGTGGGTAGGCAGGACAGAATTAACTCAAATGTACGAGATTTTAACGTAACCTCACCAGTGTTTTTTTTTCTTTCCTCAAGGAGAGCAGGACAGAGCCTGTTTTTAAGGCATTTACCTTAACTTTTCATTTATTTTTTTTATTTAGGTTTGTTCCATTGTGCTTCTGTTATAAGTTGAAAATAAAGTGGCCCTTTTGGGAGGATACGTTTTGTAAGATACATGCCATATCATCCCTGGATCAGTAGTCTCCATGCTTCGTCGTACTTCTCTGCTAGATGGGATCCAAACTAAGCCCCCCCCACTAGGGTTGCCACCTTTTCATAAAAAAAAAAATTTAACCCCGTCCCCCGCTGATTATACATAACAATAAGAAGTGGACTAGTAATGAGATATGGTCGGCAATTGGCAGAACTCAAGCATTGGGTATCCCATCTAAGTGGCTTACCAGAAGAGCTGAATCAGACAACTCTTTTTGCTTATGTTCTAGTCTTGTTAAACCCTTTTAGCTTCAAAGATAGTTAGTAAAGTGGAGTTATGCCTGAATTGCACATCACATCATTTTAAGCATATTCTCACGTTTTTCGTTTTTTTTTTTTCCCCTTCAGTCCATCCTGGGAGTCCAGTGCGAGGTCCAAAAACAGCTGAAAGCCTTCATCACTTTGGAAAGGTTCGATCAGATTTACAGTTCTTCCATTGCTGGTTGTCGACTGGAAAAGGAGAGCAAGAAGTTTGCGTCCTATGGTTCCATCTTCGGCAAAGGGGTGAAATTTGCGTTGAAAGACGGGCGGGTCACCACAGATATCATCAGCGTGGCCAACGAGGACGGGAGGAGGATTGCTGCCATTTTGAACAACGCCCAATACTTGGATAACCTGCACTTCACCGTGGATGGCGTGGACACCCATTACTTCGTCAAGCAGGGGCCTTCTGAGAACGACCTGTCCATCTTGGGACTCACGGGTGGCCGACGTACCTTGGAGAATGGGGTCAACGTCACGGTGTCGCAGATCAACACTGTTCTCGGGTCAAGGACTAGACGCTACACGGACATACAGCTTCAGTACGGAACCTTGTGTTTGAACACCCGCTACGGGAGCACGTTAGACGAGGAGAAGGTCCGCGTGTTGGAACTTGCCAGGCAGCGGGCGGTCTCTCAAGCATGGCTGAAAGAACAGCAGAGACTGCGGGACGGGGAGGAGGGTCTCCGTTCATGGACAGAAGGAGAAAAGCAACAAATATTAAGCTCGGGCAGGGTACAGAGTTATGATGGATACTTTGTAATCTCAGTGGAACAGTACCCAGAACTCTCAGACAGCGCAAACAACATCCATTTTATGAGACAGAGCGAGATGGGCAGGAGGTGACATATAGGATTGATTTGTTGACTTCTTGCCAAAGACAGCTGCTTTTGTGACCACATACCTGAACTGTGTTGTAATCCAATCCTTTTTTTTTTTCTCCCCCTTTTTTTTAACGGACATTGAAGAAACAAACCTTTGGTTGCAGGGTAATTCTTGCAACTTTTTTTTTCCCTTTTTTTTTTTTTTTAAAAAAAATAAATAAATTTGGCCTTCATGAGTTTTGCAATGAACGGAAGGTGTTTTGCGATTCTGTGGACGCAGTGAAAATTTTCTCTTGCTTTTGATTTTTTTTTTTAAATCAACCCATCGTGAGGAATATTTAGTGAGGCGCGCCAAAATGGCGTCAACAGGTGGTTGGTGTGAATCTTTTTTTTTGGGAAAAAGATGTCTGTGGTCATTTGTATAATGTTAACTCTGTCCTAAAAGAGAACAGGGATCAACTCGCCTTGAAGAGGAGAAAGAAAAAAAAACTAAAAAAAGTCTTTTCAGCTCTACCTTAAGAACTGAATTTTGCCTTGATTTTAACCAAAACTGTTCATAGCATTTACCTTTTTTTTTTGTCTCTCATGATACAGTATGTGGGAGGGTGAATCGCTGTCCCAATGTGTTGCTTGTGTTAAATTTCAACTCGCAAAACTTATAGTATTTTCCCGGCTGGTTTGGATTACACTTTAGACTGGTGAACCATTTTAACACGCAGTTATGAACACGCTAAAATGGCGGAAAGACCCACGTTGTAAAAAGTAACAATACAAATTGTGTGCCTCTAGAGAACGTCGAAAAATGTTTGTTTGTTTTTTTCTTTTCTTTTTTCCATTTTCTAAAATAATTACAAAAAATAAGTGTTTTGGTGCACAAAGGTCAAATAGGTGACAGGATCAAAATAAAAACAATTAAGGGGATGAGGACTGAAGGAATGGGGAAGGATAAAGTTGAGAAATGGGGTTGTGACTGGAACTGATTGGGCTAGTATTTAGCCAAGCCTATTTTCCACACAAAGCTATAAAAAAAAAATGTTGCATGGAAAGATCAGCTCTATTCCTCGTACCCAAAATAATTGGTTTCTGCTGGTCTTTTGTCTACCTGTTATATTTCTGCTATTGTGCATTTTTCCCAATCAATGTAAATGTGTGGCGTCCGATCTCAGCAGTTGGTTTCCTCCTTTGTAGAAGCAAGTCTTGGCGACATGGCTGTCTAGAGCATTGTTATCCACATTATTAAGCGATAGGGACAAATCTCGTGGAAAAACTTAAGTTGGGGTTGGGGGGAGGCAGACATTTTATACATTTCATGAGGTAAATTTCTAGGCTTCTCAGCCACAGGGAGGTGCCACACAAAAAAAACACTTGAGGCCACCTCTGGCTTGCTGGTCACCAGTCGGCCATCAATGTTCTAGACAAACATGGGGGACATGTATTGGAATTGGGTGAGAAGCAGACAGGCTATCCATGTACAGTAAGGTCCTCACCAGTTCAGCCATGTTTGCTCCCAAACGCTGAGACTCCATTATAGTGAATGGGCTCCTGTTTAGTGTTAAAAATGAGCACCCTTGATTTGTGCATCTCCTCACAAGTTGGGTTTGTATGCAGGGGTCAAAAAAAAGTACTCCCGAAAATAATGTTTTGGGTTTGTTTGTTTTTTCACGGTTGCATTTTAGATTGAATGTCTACATTCCTAAATTGGAGGCCAAACAAATAAGAGTGGCATGGCCGTACCTAGATATATTATTGGCCCAGTGACCTGGAAGGAAACACTTGTCCTCCCTCTTTAGGGACAGTTATTGGGCTTTACAGAAATGAACAGGACTGTCAAACAAAAGCATGCAGAGCATGTGCCATACTCGGAGCCCGCTGTTTAAACTCTGCAGACTCCAAAGTTTGGACACAGAATATTACCCAGGAGCTTGTTTGCTGATCACTGCCCAGAGGATATCTATTCTGCCTCTGTAATCTGTTACAAACTCATGGAATCCTGCAATGTATTTAAACCTCTTGCATGCCTGGAGGTGTACAAATCATTGTAAGACAGCGGATTGCACGCCCCCTAGCTCGTTCAAGAGAATATCGGAGGCGGGGAGGGGGGAATCATATGTAGATACAGTAGTCTGTTCCTTTCTTAGGATCTTTGCTGATCTAAAAATGTTCATTTGTTAAAAAAAAACAAAAAAACAAATTGGTATCTTAAAAAAAAAATGTAAAAATGAAGGAAAATGAATACAATTATTTTTTGCTATTTATAAATAAATAGTTTTAGCAGAGCCTGGTACAATCAGCCCTTTACTAATGATCAATATGAAATCTGTTGCTTTGCTGAAAAGGGTCTAGCGTGGACATTATTATCAATTTTTTTACAAATTTTTATTTAGAGTGTACTGAATTTCGTTCTCACACATGTACAGCTGTTCCCCATTTGAGTAACTACAAAATGTAAGTGTACATCAAAGCAGTGGACTTCTAACATGCAAACTATGACATACATCTGTTAAAGATTTCTCAGGTCCGCGTGGCCAAAGTGAAGGTTTCGGTTTAGTTCCTTGCATCATTTAAGCGGCTTCAATATAAACCTACACGTTCGACGTGTTTAAGAAATAAATACAAGAAAATGTTGGCTTTATGTAGGTATCGGTCCCATCGGAATTCATCCATCCTCCTTTTGTAAAAGAACACCGAGGAGAAGGAAACAAATATTTATATGAATATAAAATAACAGTCTTAATTTACTTTCTTTTTTTTTTTTTTACTTTTTTTTTTTTTTTTCTTTGTTTTGTAGAGATATTATTCTTCCGACACAGAGTCCTCTCATCCTTTGTTGTATAGTTTTTACAGCATGGTAGCCTGATGGTTTGTTATTTTTTTAATCTTTTCAGGTTAATGGCAACCGTTTGTTTTTATATATTTTACATTGTATACGTTTTATGCAATTGTTATGCAGAGGATGTTCACGCCAATTGAAACCTTACATTACTGTAGTATGTCACCCTGTCTGTCCTTCAGATGACCTTCATCCAGTTACTGTGTCTGACCTTAGGCAGAGTATAACATCTCTTCAGAATGACCTGTTAATAGTGTTTGTTTAGAGCCAAACAATCCATGCAGAGGTTGTGTAAAGAGCCCCTGTAAATTAAGAAATACTAGTATTATGTAGCGTTCTTGGATGGGTATTTTGGGGATGGTATTTTTTTTGTATTTAGCAGAAATCACATATAGTCATACCCCAATCTGATTGGCTGTGCATGCAATGACACGATCCGCGTGCACCAGCCTCCAGTTCTGCTGTGTCTCAGCTGTGAGACACAGCAGAGAGTATACCTGCGTGTATCTATTAAGATACACGTCGGGTTTACTTAGGAGAAGGAAGCAAGGGTTAAAAAAAAAAAGTTTAATTTTCCTTTAAATCCAATGCTGCCTGTTATAGTGTAAAGTAGACTAGCCCAGACCCAAATTGGGAGAGAGCCCAAAAAGTACAGGAATGTCCCAGCAAGTCCGAGACTGTTGGCAACTATGAATTTACAATCTGTTTAGCTGAAAACTCCACTTCCCTAGTTTTCTTGTGTGTTGGCCTTTTCATCTCCACCTAATGCATGTGTTTTGTACCAATATTATCACAAATTTGTATCCAGTTTCTTCTTTTGTATTTTCATGTAGGTGACACACATTAGCCCTACTGCTAAAGAACTCCAGCGCATTCATCCGCCTCCATTAGTATGAGAGGGATAATGGGGGTGATAGTCCATTACCGATACTATAATGAGGGTATATCAAAAGCGAAGGGAGAAAGGTCCTAATGGAGCCTTTGAGCTGCGACCTGTGAGTTCTGCATGATGCATACTGTAACACATAATATCACATATTACAATCTGGTTTTATACTTTTACTGAAAGCTTAAGTAAGATATTAGATCGGGAACTCTGGGCACTTTTTGCTGCTGCGGTGTGATGTTCAAAAATTTGGTCCAAGCAGGGGACAATCCAGAACAAATATAAATTTGACGGGACAGGACAACTATTAAATTGGTCTCTTAACTGCATTGTAAATGTCCCTCCCACCAAAAAAACAAGCATTTTAACACTCTATTGTTTTATGTATTTTTAGCTGTAATTTCCTTCTTTCGTTACATGTAACAACTTTTATAAAGGTATATTATTATTTTTTAAAAACATAAAATAGCGTTAAAAACATATTGGTGACAATGGACATGCCTGGCACATCCTGGGTTTCTGATCTCAGCAGGCTTACTGCCGCACGATTCCATCACATCCGATTGCTGTGACAGCCAATCACAGCGATCCGCTGTGTTTAGCTGTCAAAGTAGCTTTAGTCTCTCCCTGCCCCCACAGCAATCATGGGTTAGTCACAGTATGGGCAGCTTCCCATGTCCACCAAAGCATCTATAACACCTCTGATCACAATATGGGTATTTGAACAAAGCCCTTCTTATCCTGAAAAAACTATAAATAATAGGTGTGGTTACAGTAAATGAGAAAGAGGAAAATTATAGCTAAACACAAACACCACAGAACTGTTAAAACAGCCATTGCCACGGAGGGACGTCTTTTTTAGAGTAGCGCTAGGACTGTAATCGGCACTCACGGGGTTCATTTGCCTTAAAGGAAAATCAAAAAGGCACCCTTTCTTGTGCAGTTTTATTATACATTCTACTGTTAACCTGTGTCTGAACTGGTAACAAATATCAGGACAGTAAGAGCCATTAAGGGTACAAAGTGCACTAAGCCTTTTTGAGACTTCAGTTTTAATAGTAAATTATTACAAAGCCAGGAGAGAGAAAAAAAAGTTCTATGCGACATTTATCAAAGCTAGCATTTTTATACATTCTGAAACCGTTCCATATTTGGAGGGGGAGAAATAATAATAAAAATAACCCCTTAAATAAAACATGAGTATGATCTTTTTACAGCCAACCCTGCATGTCGGCCCATGTCAGATAAACACATAAAAAAAAACTCCCACTGGCTCACGTGCACATGTTTTACACTGATACAGGTGCAGACAACTATGAAACAGTATCTAGGTATGCATATTACAGAGGTGCTGGCAGATGCTGTGTTGGGGGATTATTACTTTGCCATTCTCTGGCTGAATGCAGCTCTTTGCGAATTTGCGCTTTTAATGGAATAAAGCTTGTGTAGCAGTCTCGACAAATACTGCTGTGCCTTTCAGCTACATACCTGACACTGTACAGACACTCTGCAGTGCGTGACCTTCTAGCAGCATAGCAGATAGATAGATTGATTTCAGGTGTTTAAAGCAGCGTAATTACAAGAACAATACAATGCATAACCTTAAAGAATTTATTCCATCCCCACTTGTAAGGATATTTATTTTGGTCCAAAATAGTTTTTAATGAGAAAGGAGGAACGCATTTGCAGTAATTTTTCAAAATGAATCTTGTGTATAGTATTTTTTTTTTTTTAATCTTAATTTAAATACACAGATGTTAAATACACAGATGTTCTACTAAAGCAACCAGATAATATTGCAATATAGTTAAATGTGAACAAATGTGATATTCCACGCAACTTTAAATTTATAAATGTGTCAACTTTAAACTGGAAAACTTTCCCAAGTCTTATCCAACACAATGCGTTGTACAAGGAGCAGCTATTAATGCTGCCAACCTATCCAGCCATAAGACGTCTCTAGTCAGCTCAAGAATAAAATTGTTCGCTAAACTCCCAAATCTAAAACACTCTTGGCTCTTTAAAGGACAACCGTAGCAAAAAATTAAGTTGTGTTTAAAGGATTGTATCAAGTGTAGGTATTTTATATAGAAATGCTTTAATGAAAGAATACAAATAAAGTACCTTATTGAGCCATCTTTACCCCATCTAGCTCTACTAGAAGGCAGACATTTTGTTTAGAATCTTTGGTCAGATCTTTCACCATCTGAACCAAGGTGAGTGAAGATCTGACCCAAGATTCCAAACAAGATGTCTGCCACCTGAGAGAATGATATGGAGTAAACAAGGTTTAAAAGGAAACTTTATTTGTATTCTTTTATTAAAGAGTTTTTTTTATAAATCATTTTACAAGTGTTACAATCTTTCAATTTAACATAAGTTCATTTTTTGCTACAGTTGTCCTTTAAGGAGAGAAGGTTAAGTATCTATGTAAACTGTGGGTATTGCCTGTCTAGGAAGTGATGATAAATTGAAGTTGCCTGATGAATAGATCCTCTGGATCACTGATTCCCAAGCAAGTCCTCCAGGCCCCCCAACAATCCAGGATTTAGGGATTACCCAGTTATGCCTAAGATGTTTTAAAAAATAAACATCTAGGACACAGCTGGGTTAAGTCCCTCTTTAATAAACTGTACCGCAATGTCCACCCTCCTTAAAAACAGATCGAGGTAATATTGCTAAACCACAAAATTGTTATAACGTGCAACATTGGTGAATCTCTTGCTTCGCCCAAGGATCATGAAAGATACTTAGGGATCAGCATCACAAACAGGTTTTATTTTTTTTTTATGTGGACCATTTTCCAAAGTATCTGCGATATTGTGTATAATTTCGGTAATCATTTGTTTGGCACTGAACCTCTGCTGTCCATTATCTGTCAATTTATTTTCCCTTAATGCTAAATGATTTGGATGTGGGGTTGTAGGATTGATGGATCCTGCTTTCCAACTTAAATCGTTAATATACCATTGCAAATGAGCCCTTACTAATGAATCTTCTCTTAATGAGACAGACGAGTAGCCTTGTTAACTTGTTTTTATGTTGTTTTTTGTTTGTTTTTAAGCATTTGTTTTTTTGATGCCAAAACAGTACAATTTTTCTTTTTTTTTTTTTTCCTTTTTTTACAAAGTAAAATATTATAATACAGTATGTCCAAAAAAAAGAGAGAAATGAATGTGTAACAGGTCTAGGAATGAATGTTATTTTGGGAGGGTGTTTTTTTTTTATTTGTAATCCTATGGAGGGAGCCCATTAAACACCCAAGTGAAACTAAATATCCTGCTCTTTTCCTTCATCTCCCAAAGGCCTTGGCAATGCATGGGACACCCCCTCTGGGGAGAAACGTCCTAACACAAGACCCCTTTTGTCGGAGACTCTAGAATGTTGCTGATGTTTGTGTGTAGGAGAAGACAGAACTGTCTGATGGATTTTGGCTTAAAGTATTAAGAGAGTAGAAAATCATACCGACTTATTAGTAGCCAATGCTCCCCCGTGGCAACTCTAGCCCTCTGTGTCCCAGCCACACTACAACAAACACACAAAGGTCGGCCACGAATGAATCCACGATGACCAGTAAAAAAGGGATGAAAAAAATAATCCTTTAAATTTATTTTCACAAAAAAACTATTTCCCACCACCACCCGTCCAAAAAAACGTCTGACGAGTTTCGCGTCTCAACGTGGCCGACCTTTGTCCAAAAAAAAACCCGACCCCTTAGATTATTAGTTTTGCCCCTTAATTGTACTATGTTGGACTTGTTCCAGAAGCCACAGTTCTCATGTCAATCTGAGAAGTTCAAAACAAAACAAAAACAACTAATTCTTCTGCCACCTGGAAGTACTTTTTTGTGTTTCTTATGCTGTATTCTTGAATGTGTAAATAGATCAAAGCTGTAAATAAGTGCAAAATGTAGATATAACCTTCTAGAACGACAGAAGTGATCCTGTGTAGCCTTCGGTGACAAATAAAGATATTTTGTGTTTAACATTTTGGTGTGGCGAGTGGTGATTGGTAATTTAATATGCGCAGACTGTCAGGTTTAATATCTCCAAGCACGTTATGCAGTTAAGTATTTTTCTGGTCCAACACACAAGCTGTTCGATCATCCCTGGTTTCTGCTGAGGGTGACACATCTTTCTAAAACCGATCAAATGAGCACCATTACTGAGGGTGATCGTAATACCCCTTGGACATCACCAAGATCTACTTGAAAAATTAGAGAATACCGGAGAGAAGCTTTTGCCTGCTAAATAATTGTATTACTTCCATCAGAGGGTAACGATTTGAGAGATGGGGGGAGAGAACAGAAGAGGGGGATAACGGGAGTGGAGAAAACGGATGGGGAGGGAGGGGAGAGAAGAGGAGGATGGGGGTGAGAATGGAGGAAGGGGATAATGGTAGAGGAGAGAACAGGGAGGAGGGGGAGAACAGAGATAGGGGAGGAGGGCAAGAGAACAGAAATGGGGGAGAAAGAAAGATATGGGGATGGAGAGATAAGAGGTATGGGGAGAGGAAGGAGTGATCATCAATAAGAAGGGAAGAGAGATAAAAGATATAGGCAGAGAGAACAGATATGGGAAGGGAGAAAAGATAACAGATTTGGGGAGGAGGAGAGAGAACAGATATGGGGGGGGATGAGAGAAAGACTTGGTGAGTGGAGAGACAAACATGGGAAGGGAGAGATATATAAAATGTGGGGGATTGGAGAGAGACGGACATAGGAAGGTTGAGAGACATACACGGAGGGAGAGGGAAGCCCTTTGTATGGGCCTTTTACATATTTATATAGCATTATCATATCCCCTCTATTCTGCCATTTCTCTAGCATGTACAAATGTAGCTTTATATGGGCCACTTATGTTACCAAATATAGTGTATTTCCACTTAAAGAGCTTATATTTATTATGGGTATGTCGTATTTATTAAATAGAAGAACAAAAACTTTCTTTAAACTTATTAAAACCTACTTCACAATCACAATTCACAGTGTGTACTAATATACAGAAATAAAGTGAGAACAAAATAGTGAACACATGGTAAAGAAACCCTTATAAAGGAGTGTGCATAAATTATATACGTATTCTCATATCAAATATGTTTTACCTATTGGTGCACACCAGGCAAGACTTGATTTCTACACCAGTGTGTTGATGAAGGGGGCTGAATGAATACTTCTCGTCGGATTCCTTGGCCAGGCTATGTTCTTTTCATTACTCTTACTGGTTCCAGGTATAATGTCTATGATAATCGTGGCCCTTTATCTGCCACCTCTGCCTCTTTACTTCGATAAACTGTCTATCAATGTAGATGCTGGAGAAAAAAAAAACTAAAAGGATTCAATACCTGTTCATGAAATAATTGGTGGTTTGTTTGTTCCACTCTACGGAGGGTATGGAATTTAGAACTTCAGTGATCACATTAGGGTGGAATCCCACTGAACCACGGACAACTACCACAACTCAGTGGAATAAGTTGTAGCCACACCATCTGGCTCTTGACAATAGAAATAGGATATGGAGAGACCATGCCGATATGGACTATGTTTTCTATAATGCAGTGCTAGCGAATGTAAGCACACACACAAAAAAAGGCTTTCTTTGGATCTAGAAATATTCCTGTACCGTGACTCCTTTGTGGGTTTTGTTCCGAAAATGATCTACAAACCCAACACATTAACTCTACCATGGTAAAAATGTTGAACCCTACACTTCGAATAATCATTTCACTGCTCACTAAATCCCTTTAAGTTCAAGCTTAAAGTTTAGGGGATCACGGTCTGTCACGGGTGTGGGCCACGTATGAAGAGATACATGTATTGCATTGAAGGCCTTTTTTTTGTTGTTGTTGGTTTTTTGTTTTTTCTTCAAGAAAAGGCGAAAACCATAACCACCAAATCCTGTTTAAAACAACTTTCTATATTGGGAATACGTAGAGTTAATAGAGTTGGGCACACCTTTCTGATATAGGTGCCACGTTTGTAATCAGATGTCTAGTTTTATTACTCTTCCATCCTTTAAAGAACAAATGTGGTGTTATTTTTTTTATATATATATAGTAAATTATCAAATAATGTAAAGTGTTTGGAAAGGCAGGAAAAGAAGGTGGTAATTGTAGTCCATTGTACGTACAGTGACAGGTAGATGGGCCACTTTACTGGGATGAATAGCGCTATGTGGATTATTGGCGCTTTATAAATAAATGGTTATGTGATTTTAGACGTCTTCGAAAGGTTGAGTGGTGACATTCTGAAGATGGAGAGTTGAGGGAGAAAGCCGGATGTGCTGGTGACGTGGCTTTGAGAAATGGGGCAGCCCAACTGCTGTCTACTACAATGCCCCCTGCAAATGTAGGATGAAAACTATTCTTAGAAATTTCTTTAAAACTGTTGATTTGTTTTATAATTTTTTTTTTTTTTTCTGGTTTTGTGCTTCTGAATTAATTAGGATTTAAAAATGATTTTATTGGAAGTGCGCTCTCTCGTTATACCGTATCTCCTCTTCGAGAAACAAGTCATGTTCTATTGGTCTATGCCCCGGACATGTAATGTCTCGTTGACGGAACTCAGCAAACCGTCGGCAAAGTCTTGGAAATTGGAGCTACCAAGCAATGAAATAATACACAAACATATTACACGCCAATTAACGCTGATTAATTCACATCCATTTTTTCGTGTAAAATTAGTCCCTCTGTGCCTGACAAGTAACAACTTTAGGTAGACACTAACATGTAATGTTTGCATTCAACCAGGAGACCCATCGCATGGGTCTAGTTAGCGCATGCGCGGATAACTCGTTCTCGAGGATATACCTTCCAATATTCCTGTAAGGAGACATGGGACGCGTTGGCTGTGGCCTTTGGATTAGTGGTGGCTGCACTATTGCTTGTTACAGCTCTGTCTACATGCGAAGATAATTATGTTGTTGGATCTGTGGTCTTGGCCACAGATAACCTGTATTATTCATGATTATCCTTGATCAAACTTCTGCTCGTAGGCCCCCCAGTTATCTTCTGCTCCAGTCCCTTTGACACCCCCCCCCCCCCCCCCCCCCCGGAATGCTCTTCATTAATTTAAAGATTTCATCCTTTGCATTTTGTAATTAAAATAATAAAGAGTATGAAGTGTCAGCGCTATAAAAATTACAACAGGTGCACATAGTCAAAAAACTGCTTGCCAGTGCCATATTTGTCCCCAAACAGCTTGCCAGTGCCAAATCTGTCCCAAACAGCTTGTCAGGGTGTAATATCGAGAGATAGACATACCGTGGTACAGAAGGGGAGCCCCAATAGCAGAAGTGGACAGCCCTTGCCAGGTACCAAAATACTGAAAGGCTATAGCAGGCCTCAGTAGTGATAACTGGTACCTGCACCGGGATGGTCTAGAAGTAGTCCGGGTAGGGGAGCACGAGAAGCATCGAGATCCAAAATAGCAAGCCGGGTCGGGAGCACAGAGAGCAGGGAGGTCAATGAAGCAAGCCAGGTCAGGGAGTCCAGAAATCAGCAAAGTCAGGGAGGTAGCCAAAAAGTACGGGAACAAGCACAAAGGAGAATCCAAAAACAAGCCTTGGTCGGGAGTCCAGAAGGTGGTAAGGTCCAAAATACAAGCGAGGTCAGGTAACAGGCAAATAGTAAAGCAAACGCTGGAACAAGCTAGAATAATACTCAAGCAATTTTGAATATGATAATTATGATATGATATGATAAAATCTGCACCATGATAAATAGAGCAGAGTTAAATGATGCTATTCATGTGGAGTGGGCAGAGTGAGTGGAGCTTTGAGGTAGGGGGTGGGGTAATTGATAGCTGTTCTTCAACGTGGTGCCTGTAAGTTTAACTATGAGTCGGGTGACAGATAAATTAGTCTCTGATTATTAAAGTTGAATTATTCCTTACTTGCAGACATGCTACAATGGAAAAGATCAGAACAAATTTTTATTGCATTTTAATTGGTCCCACAGTGTGAACTTGGGGGGGGGGGGGGGGGATCGTGGTACTGCCAGTACCCCAGTAAGGGGTCCCCATTGTCCTAAGACTGATGGATGTCTTAAGTATGAATAAATATTTACAAGCAAAACTTTTTTTTCCCGTATAGGTCTTTTCTTTTTTTATAAAAACAATGCGGATACCTAGGGCGGCAAATTTTTGGGGGCGCCTGCCCCCCAGTGATGTCATGTAACCCGGCGCTCTGACGTCAGACGTGTGCTGGGTCACGTGAACAGGCATCATGGTAGGACATTATGCTGCCTGCCACTAGCCACCACGGATCAGATCAGGGTAAGTCCTGGGGTGAGGGGGCATAGAATGGGGGTAATGGAGGCATATATTGGGGTTAATGGAGGTATATAATGGGGGCAATGGAGGAATGTAATGGGGGTTATGCAGGCATGTAATGGGAGTGATGGGGCATATAATGGGGATTATGCAGACATGTAATGGGGGTGATGGGGTTGATGCAGGCATGTAATGGGGGTGATGCAGGCATGTAATGGGGGTGATGGAGGCATATAATGGGGGTGATGCAGGCATGTGATGGGTGAGGTGGTTAATAGTGGCATATAATGGGGTGATGGGGTTAATGGAGGCATATAATGTGGGTGTTGGGGTTAATGGAGGCATATAATGGGGTGATGGGGTTAATGGAGGCATGTAATGGGGGTGATGGGGTTAATGGAGGCATATAATGGGGGTGATGGGGTTAATGGAGGCATATAATGGGGTGATGTGGGTTATGGGACATGTCGTGCGTGGGTGGGGGGGTGCCCGAATTTTTTCTGCCTAGGGCAGCACAAAACCAAGATACACCACTGGAGGAGGGGCGTGTGGATGTGCTTATATCCTTCCGCACAGCGCACCAGCCCGAAGAGAGGTAAGTGTTGGGTGGGGGGCTATATTTAGGGGGGCCCAGACCATTTGTTCTGTAAGGGGCCCCAGCATTGCTGATGGTGTCCCTGCTCATTATGGTGTTTTATTCTACTTTTCCTTGAACCCCTTGTAACATTTTCCCATTATAATCATCTACCTGGCCTTTCAGCCGTATGTTTTAGATTATTAATTACATCTTTTTTTTTCTTTTCTTTTTTTTTCTTTTTTATAATTTATTAAAAAAGAAAAAAAAGAGCAGGTGATCTTTTTCCATAAAGCTAAATAAACACGAGTGCTTATGTGATCACAGGATTAAAATTGGTTTTAAGTTCACAGAAACCGTATATCTCAAAGGAAATTCAACAGGAAGTTCGAAGGTATTAAATATTGAGAACTGTTCTTTTGATTAACTTACTATAGCCACATGAGAGAAGCCTTGGATTAGTCCGATGTAATTATGAAGACACGCACTGGAAATATGCAGAGATATTCTTTGTTTACCTTGGAAGGTCTTCCATTGTGCCTAGTCAGATTAACTTTTATGGTGCCGGAGAGGTGACCGATGCGTTTCGCTTTATCAAAAGTGTGTCATGGGTTTGCAGTTCCACATTATCTGTTTTACTTGAGTAGCATAACATTAAGCTCCGGTGGTAAGTAATACATAACATATGTTTTGGGGATTCTGTCCTATCTTGGGTTAAACCTGATTTTACACAGATATATTTACTATTCCACTGGAGACAGTATGAAGATTCTAGAGTGTTGTGTACTCTGTTATTAGCATTATTAGCAGAATGCTTTTATTATTCCAATACAGTTATTTTATGGAGATGAAAGTATATTTAAAAATATTTTTTAAATATATTTATTTTTTTAAACATTTTGTGCCTTGCTATTTAAAGTAAAATTAAACAGATAGAAAAAGGGGAAAAGTTGTATGACAGAGTGTCAGAACAGTTGTGTGTGAGAGGAGCGGTTATTTAATACACAGGGAACAAGAGCAATGGGGTATAGTAGTGATCGGTGGTTGGGTTACCCTCTAATACTGAGATGCCACCCTAGGGGTTAGTCTATCCTCTCTCACATTGTTTCACAAGGACATCCACCAGTACGGTACTAGGTTCCTCATTAGGCTAGAAGGGCACTACTTTTTAGGAACGTGCCACAGACCTACTCAATTAAAACGATGTCCGCAAATACCAGCACAAATTGAATGCCTCTTAGTCCAGGAGACCCAGGAAACAGTATATATACATATACAAATGTATCTAATTCAACCTGTAGTGGGACAGGCAGTGAATGGAGATTCAACCTTCAACTGTGTAAAGATGTAACCAATTTGCCAAAAAAGGATGTAGAACAGCCACCAAGATTGTCACAGTGGAAGAACTTGGTTTCAGCATATCATCGCCATTGTCTCCACCCTCTGTATCCCGCCGCCAGCACTCAGGGCGGTACATATTTTTTGAACTCCTCCCATTTGCCATATATGTCTCCAAAAAGCTTCCCAGTGCCATATACAGGGCCGGCGCTACCGTAAGGCAGCACAGGCGGCTGCCTTAGGGCGCACCAATGGGGGGGCGGGAAAATCGCCCGCTCCCCCAGACCCCAGTACTTACCTCCAGGGCTCGAGTCCTGCAGGAACGCGTGGGAACGGCGTTCCTGCACTTTTTTCATGGCAGGAACGCCGTTCCCTTTGCTCCTGCAGTGGCTGATCTGGATTTGAGCCGCCGTGATACATTTTTTTTTTTTTTCTAAGTCCAATTCTCGCGAGACGCGAGATTTCGGCCGTTTCGCGGGCTTTTCTCGGCAGGGAGGAGGTGTCCGTCCAGGGACACGGAGCAGCAGCTACCAGGTAAGTGATGGGGAGGAGGGTGGTTCCTGGGCATCTGAGAGACATAATATTACTGGGCATCTGAGAGGCATAATATTACTGGGCATCTGAGAGGCATAATATTACTGGGCATCTGACTGGCATAATATTACTGGGCATCTGACTGGCATAATATTACTGGGCATCTGAGAGGCATAATATTACTGGGCATCTGAGAGGCATAATATTACTGGGCATCTGACTGGCATAATATTACTGGGCATCTGAGAGGCATAATATTACTGGGCATCTGAGAGGCATAATATTACTGGGCATCTGACTGGCACAATATTACTGGGCATCTGAGAGGCATAATATTACTGGGCATCTGACTGGCATAATATTACTGGGCATCTGACTGGCATAATATTACTGGGCATCTGAGAGACATAATATTACTGGGCATCTGACTGGCATAATATTACTGGGCATCTGAGAGGCATAATATTACTGGGCATCTGACTGGCATAATATTACTGGGCATCTGAGAGACATAATATTACTGGGCATCTGACTGGCATAATATTACTGGGCATCTGAGAGGCATAATATTACTGGGCATCTGAGAGGCATAATATTACTGGGCATCTGACTGGCATAATATTACTGGGCATCTGACTGGCATAATATTACTGGGTATCTGAGAGGCATAATATTACTGGGCATCTGACTGGCATAATATTACTGGGCATCTGACTGGCATAATATTACTGGGCATCTGAGAGGCATAATATTACTGGGCATCTGACTGGCATAATATTACTGGGCATCTGAGAGACATAATATTACTGGGCATCTGACTGGCATAATATTACTGGGCATCTGAGAGACATAATATTACTGGGCATCTGAGAGGCATAATATTACTGGGCATCTGAGAGGCATAATATTACTGGGCATCTGAGAGACATAATATTACTGGGCATCTGACTGGCATAATATTACTGGGCATCTGACTGGCATAATATTACTGGGCATCTGACTGGCATAATATTACTGGGCATCTGACTGGCATAATATTACTGGGCATCTGAGAGGCATAATATTACTGGGCATCTGAGAGGCATAATATTACTGGGCATCTGAGAGGCATAATATTCCTGGGCATCTGACTGGCATAATATTACTGGGCATCTGAGAGGCATAATATTCCTGGGCATCTGACTGGCATAATATTACTGGGCATCTGAGAGGCATAATATTACTGGGCATCTGAGAGGCATAATATTACTGGGCATCTGAGAGGCATAATATTACTGGGCATCTGACTGGCATAATATTACTGGGCATCTGAGAGGCATAATATTACTGGGCATCTGAGAAGCATAATATTACTGGGCATCTGAGAGGCATAATATTACTGGGCATCTGAGAGGCATAATATTACTGGGCATCTGAGAGGCATAATATTACTGGGCTCTGACTGCCATAATATTCCTGGGCATCTGACTGGCACACTATTCCTGGGCTCTGACTGGCATAATATTACTGGGCTCTGACTGGCATAATGTTCCTGGGCATCTGACTGGCATAATATTCCTGGGCATCTGAATGGCATAATATTCCTGGGCTCTGACTGGCATAATATTCCTGGGCATCTGACTGGCACAATATTACTGGGCTCTGACTGGCATAATATTCCTGGGCATCTGACTGGCATAATATTACTGGGCTCTGACTGGCATAATATTCCTGGGCATCTGACTGGCACACTATTCCTGGGCTCTGACTGGCACACTATTCCTGGGCTCTGACTGGCATAATATTACTGGGCTCTGACTGGCATAATGTTCCTGGGCATCTGACTGGCATAATATTCCTGGGCATCTGGCATAATATTCCTGGGCTCTGACTGGCATAATATTACTGGGCTCTGACTGGCATAATGTTCCTGGGCATCTGACTGGCATAATATTACTGGGCTCTGACTGGCATAATATTCCCATTGAAATACTGGTAAGTTTGTTGATTTAACTTTACTTCATTTTAAATATTGTATTTGTTCCCATTTTGTTTCTTCACTTCAAAATAAGATATATTCAGTGTGAATAGGAATTTGTTCATAGTTTTTGTTTTTACTATAGTCCGGCCCTCCAACGGTCTGAGGGACAGTGAACTGGCCCACTGTTTAAAAAGTTTAAGGACCCCTGGGCTAAATACTGGCATATTGAGTGGCAAAATAGTGTGTCTCAGGTTATGTGTGAATTGGTGTAACTGTGTGTGTGTAAGTGGTAAGGGTGTCTGTGTGTGTGACTGCAAGGGTGTCTTTGTGTTTAAGGGTTTCAATGTGTGACACATTTAGAGCATGCGAGTTGAATATTTAGATGTATTTATTTTCTACACTATACATTATTCACACACATATATATAATGTAAGGAGGCTTAATGGTGTGGGAGGCGTGGCGGATCAGAGCAGGGGGGCACCAAAATGCACCTTCGCCTGTGTAGACGAAAATCCTTGCACCGGCCCTGGCCATATACACCAGTCAGCCATAAAATTGTGACCAGCTGAGGCAGTGTGATGCTTTGGGCAATGTTCTGCTGGGAAATCTTGGGTCCTGCCATTCATGTGGATGTTACTTTGACACGTACCACCTACCTAAGTATTGTTACAGACCATGTACACCGTTTCATGGAAACGGTATTCCCTGATGGCATTGGCCTCTTTCAGCAGGATAATGCTCCCTGCCACAAAGCACAAATGGTTCAGGAATGGTTTGAGGAACACAACAACGAGTTCAAGGTGTTGACTTGGCCTCCAAATTCCCCAGATCTCAATCCAATCGAGCATCTGTGGGATGTGCTGGACAAACAAGTCCGATCCATGGAGGCCCCACCTCGCAACTTACAGGACTTAAAGGATCTGCTGCTAACGTCTTGGTGCCAGTTACCCCAGCACAGCTTCAGAGGTCTAGTGGTCTCAGAGCTGTTTCTGCAGAAAAAGGGGAGCTACACAATATTAGGCAGGTGGTCATAATGTTATGGCTGATCCATGTATATCCCCAAACAGCTTGCCAGTGCCATCTCTCTGCCTGGAACAACTTGTCATTTTATGCTGTATGTTTACACAAAGCTTTCCAGTGACACCTCTGTCCCCAAACAGTTTTCCAGTGCCACTGGTCCATCTAACATTCAGTGCCTTCCTCCCCCCCCCCCCCCCCCCCAACAGAGTCAAAAAGTGGCACTATCAGCGTTTGCGCCAATGTAAAAAGCAGACTCCCAACAAATGTCGTCACTTCCGGGGTTGTGAAGGCATCTTTTTATAAAACCACTGACACTTTGCAGTGCGGGAGTTTTTTATACATGACCCCAGAGCGTTTTACATCTGTCTGCCGTGGAGGACATCTCCAGGAAAGGGCAAGCTATTTTCGTCAAACGGCATCTATAGCTTTACAATTAGTGCGCAATGTGAGATTATTTGGTAAATACGGGTTTTCCTGACCCATCTGTTAGTGTTTAAGCCTTCGCTGTAAGGAACTGGACGCTATTAAACTTCAAGGAAAACTGTAACTAAAATATAAGCTTCTAGCTTCTCCTAATTGAAAGAGCATTTTGGGACATTCAACGATATACATTATCATACGGTCACAGAGTGAGCATGTGCTCACATAAGTGGACTGGCCTGCAAAGAATCGAAAGATGTAAGAAAAACCAAGAATAATGGGCACTCTGGGTATTATTTAGAAATGTCAGTGCTGGCGATCAGCGGAATGCTCCTACTCATTTTACCCCTTTTAGGATTTCACCTCAGAATTGACTTTTTATGAGTGATGCACATTTTCTTGAATAGAAGTAGAATGAATTTATAAGGAGAAAAAGTCAGATGTTTAGACTCCCGTAGGGAAAACAGAAGAAGAAAAGAGTTAAGGCCTTTCTTTATTCTGTAATATAAAGGGAACAACCAAAGTAACACTCACATCCAGCCTGGTGATAACCAGGGATCGGCAAATTGAACATGGAAAGGTCTGTGGATGTCCATAGAAAGGTCTGTGGATGTCCATAGAAAGGTCTGTGGATGTCCATAGAAAGGTCTGTGGATGTCCATAGAAAGGTCTGTGGATGTCCATAGAAAGGTCTGTGGATGTCCATAGAAAGGTCTGTGGATGTCCATAGAAAGGTCTGTGGATGTCCATAGAAAGGTCTGTGGATGTCCATTGAAAGGTCTGTGGATGTCCATAGAAAGATCATTACATTTCCCATCACAAAGTCCTGTCATTGTCCATCATGTCCAATGCTCAGGACTTCCCTAGCTGCTAGATTTGCTCTCAAGACTTTCCTCCAGCGACCATACTGCACTCAGGACTTATCCCACAGCACCCACTTTGCACTCAGGACTTACCCCCCATCAACCAGGTTTGCACTCAGGACTTACCCCCCCAATGATCAGATATTCACTGTGGACTTACCCCAGCTGCCAGATTTGAACTTAGGACTTACCCCAGCACCATCATTTGCATTGTGTCACTGGCACACACTGTTTCCTCTCACACTGCACTCATACACAAGTGGTGGCCCGAGACACCAGACAGCACTGCACAGGGTAAATTTGTATGTTTACGCCAGCCTCTTAGCTGAAAGAGCATTATGGGAGATGTTCATCAGCAGCTTTAGGACTGCAGGTTGCTTCCCCTTGCATTAATAGGTTGTTTTGCTAAGCACTGTGTCCACAATTGAATGGGGTGGGCCATATGCTATAGTAAGTGGAAGACTAAGTTGAGGGGAGGGACATTATTAATTTCACGTTGTAATACAGTAGAATGTCCAGTCTTTTTAATCATGATCCGGCCTGCAACAGTGGAGTATTTTGCTTTTGTGTGGCAGGACGATTAAATTCACCCACAGGACCCAGGACTTCCCCCAAGACATGCCCCATCACCTACATTGCACACCCAAGACTTATCTCAGTACACCAGGACATGCCCCATCATCCACACTGCACACCAGAACTTACCCTAGTACACCAGGATATGTCCCATCACCCACACTGCACACCAGAACTTACCCTAGTACACTAGGATATGTCCCATCACCCACACTGCACACCAGAACTTACCCCAGTATAAGCCCTGTCACCCACACAGCACACCAAAACTTACCATAGTACACCAGGATATGCCCCATCACACACACGGCACACCAAAACTTACCCTAGTACACCAGGATATGCCCCATCACCCATACTGCACACCAAAACTTACCCTAGTACACTAGGATATGACCCATAACCCACACTGCACACCAGAACTTACCCTAGTACACTAGGATATGTCCCATCACCCACACTGCACACCAAAACTTACCCTAGTACACTAGGATATGTCCCATCACCCACACTGCACACCAGAACTTACTCCAGTATAAGCCCTGTCACCCACACAGCACACCAAAACTTACCCTAGTACACCAGCACATGCCCCATCATCCACACTGCACACCAGAACTTACCCTAGTACACCAGGATATGTCCCATCACCCACACTGCACACCAGAACTTACCCTAGTACACCAGGATATGACCCATCACCCACAAGGTACACCAAAACGTACCCTAGTACACCAGGATATGCCCCATCTCCCATACTGCACACCAAAACTTACCCTAGTACACTAGGATATGTCCCATAACCCACACTGCACACCAGAACTTACCCTAGTACACTAGGATATGTCCCATCACCCACACTGCACACCAAAACTTACCCTAGTACACTAGGATATGTCCCATCACCCACACTGCACACCAGAGCTTACCCCAGTATAAGCCCTGTCACCCACACAGCACACCAAAACTTACCAGAGTACACCAGGATATGCCCCATCACCCACATGGCACACCAAAACTTACCCTAGTACACCAGGATATGCCCCATCACCCATACTGCACACCAAAACTTACCCTAGTACACCAGGATATGACCCATCACCCACAAGGTACACCAAAACTTACCCTAGTACACCAGGATATGCCCCATCACCCATACTGCACACCAAAACTTACCCTAATACACTTGGATATGTCCCATCACCCACACTGCACACCAGAACTTACCCTAGTACACCAGGATATGTCCCATCACCCACACTGCACACCAGAACTTACCCTAGTACACCAGGATATGTCCCATCACCCACACTGCACACCAGAACTTACCCCAGTAAAAGCCCTGTCACCCACACAGCACACTAAAACTTACCCTAGTACACCAGGATATGTCCCATCACACACACTGCACACCAAAACTTACCCTAGTACACCAGGATATGTCCCATCACCCACACTGCACACCAGATCTTACCCTAGTACACCAGGATATGCACCATCCCCAACACTGCACAACAGAACGTACCCTAGTATACCATATATGCCCCATCACGCACATTGCACACCCAGGATTTACCCCAGCCAACACCCACAGTTATCTGCCAGGAAGCTGCCCAGGCACACAGACATCCTACCATATGACTTCACTTGGACCCACATAAACTCACATCATCCATTGCCCCCCCCCCCCCCCCCCTCACACCTTCCATTATCACAATCTCCTGTTATTATTACCTCTCCCCTTTTTCTTTCTGCTTCTCACTCTCCTTGTGTGTCTCATATTCCCCATCCCCTGTAGAATGCAAGCTTGAGAGCAGGGCCCTCTACCTCATGTTTTAGTCTGAAAATGTTTTGTCTAATTTTGTTTGTTTTTGCCTTATGCTCTGTCCGAAGTGGTCAGAAGGCTGAGTGACGGTAGGTCACATGATCCCCGGCCCACTGACATCAGGCCTTGTCTACGTCACTCTGCATACATCACTGCCTGGTTTGTGGGGACAACGTCCGGCACCCGGCTGGTCATGAAAGGACAATGAGACACTGTACATTTGGTAAATTGCCTTTAGAAAGAAAACAGGCCATAAACATAGTATATCAAAGCTCCGCAGGCAGCACACTCATGTTCAAGGTAAGAATACATTACCTTGATGTAACAAGTAATAAACGTCTCCAACGAGATAAACAAACGTGCGTTCCATCTTATTAGCAAAAAGCCGTAATCGCTAACATCTGGATTCGAGAGGGGAAAAAAAAAACCCGCAGATCACTTAATAGTGGAGATATTAGGGAAATAAAATAATCTACAGCAAATCCATCTGGAGTCGAATGACGGTAATATGTTCCAAATTTAGTCAAATGTATTTTTAAGGCTCGTGATTATCAGAGCTGCCAGCTTAGTTACAGGTGGGAGGTGATGTTCTAAGATTACATCGCCAAATATGTTATCTGGATTTCATTTACCCCGTGAATGCCAAAGTGTTCCGCTAAAGGTCGCCCTATAAAACGAAAACTTTGTTTTGGGTTTTTTTTTATGAACAAGACCAAAGTTGCCTCGGGGGGGGGGGGGGGGGGGGGGGAATGACCCTAAAGTCAAAATGCAGCTGTACAGAATAATAACTAAAAAAGCAACTTAGAGAACATTATAATTTTTATATACTGTACCTCCTTGTGTAATAAAACAATATCAAAGCTGAAACTACAGCTTGGATACATTTAGTTTAGAGAACAGAATTCTACTAAGTATGGATGTCGTTTCGATAGATGAAATTATTACAAAAATAAAAAGAGAGAGAGAGAGAGAGAGTCCTGAAATCTATTTAATGCATCGCAATAAAAATATCACAAAATTGTAAAGATGTCTAGTGCTTTGGGGTCAGGCCGATACTGGTCGTTGAGATGTACTACGGAGAAAAAGAACAGGACTGGGGCTAGACATCAAGGAAAATCCTGCGTGGGAATAAAGGGGAATATATATTTTCACCTAACAAGCAGGGATAAAATCCTCTATATGACCTTTAGATGAAGAAATATTAGTGGTAAACTAAATAAATATTCTGTGTGGTTACAAGGGCTTCTGAGCCATGCTCCTATGGTCACTGAGGTCCATGCGGCCATGTTGCGGACATGCTTCTCATCAGTGGTGTATCTTAGTTTTGTAATGCCCTAAATTTGGGCACCCCCCCAACCCACTTTGCACACCATGACATGCCCCATCACCCATGTTGAACACCCATGACATGCCCCATCACCCATGTTGCCCACCCATGACATGCCCCATCACCCATGACATGCCCCATCACCCATGTTGCCCACCCATGACACGCCCCATCACCCCATTACATGCCCCATCACCCACATAGCACACACACTAAATGCCCCATCACCTCCTTTACATGCCACCATCACCTTCATTACATACCCCCACCACAACCATTACATGCCCCCATCACCCCGGTTAATTGGAAGGAGCTAAAGCTTGCTGAACGGCGGGGTAGGGAGCAAAAATGTTTGAAGCACCAGAAGTGTGGTTTAACACCTTCTGGCAAAGTGCCGCCCTAGGCGAGTGCCTTGTTTGCCTTGTGGAAGATACACTACTGGTTCTCATGCAGCACCAGTTGGTGTGTGGCATCTATAAAGGTGCTATCTGGACTTTTAAGGGAGGTGGACATGACTGCTGACACATGACTGATTTGTTACAATGTACACTGCTGTCTAACAAACACTGACCCTCTTTATCATTCAGTTTCATCTGAATTATTGTGCAAATTATTTTGGAACCAACATAGGGGTTTAATCGTGAAAGAGATAGTTGTCAGTTCAGTTTCATACTTCAGGGCAAAGTAACTGAGGGGAATAAAATTGTCCAATACCAATGACTTGGAGATTTTTTTTCAATTCGGCTAGTTTGGACAAAAGTTTGAAATCCCATTGTCATATCCCTTCTTTGATGGATAAAGCCCATACATGCAGGGCCACCACCAGGAATTTCAGGGCCCCTTACTAGACATGTGCAAAACTAAAATATTTGTTTTGTTTTCGTCCATTCGGACGAAAATGTTATTTATTTCGTCTAAAATGAATTTCGTTCATTACTGCATTCGTTTCGGACGACAGCCTATAAACCGAACGTTCGTATTCTATATATGTGAAATCGGCCTGGCAGACATTCACAGCTTAAATGCAAATAAATGATGCTCCAGACACCTGGTATCTGGACGTAAGTCGTGTAACTCCGCCCATGTATGCCCTACCCCTTTACACCCCACCCCTTCAAGTCCCACCCCTTTAAGCCCCACCCCTTTTCATCCCAGCACCCTAAGAGAGAAAGTTGGCCAGGATGCGATTAGTGACACTATCACTCTGTGTGCCTATTAGTATTTCTACCCCAGACACCTCCTCACTCTCTTTCATGATAGACATTTTATTTATTTTTCTTTCTTTCTTTCTTTCTTTTTTTTTATTTTTTTTTTGCTTCTCTTATTTCACCTCCATGTGCCACGGCTGTGAGCTGTTTTCAGAGTGCTTTTCTATGATCCAACAAAAGCTCAGAGAAGGAGGAGGCTGCCTCCCATCAGGTGCTGCGTGTAATGTCTGCGCTTAAATAGATGCCATTACCGGGAAAAGAAAATACCAAACAAACAAACAAACCAAACACGTTTCTTTTCAGCATTGGGAATATCCAATGCGCCGCTCCCTGCTATTATACGACCAGCGCTTCCTATTCTATGATAACAATACAAGCCACATCTTGATTGCATAGAAGAGCACATGGCCGTTGGTTAGTTACAAGGCTTCGCTATTTCACCACATAAAAGCCAGAGGGGTGAGCAGGACGCGTAATCTTCTCCAACGTGGCCCTCTAAAGGTTAAAGGGTTAGGCCACTCTTTTTTTCTACTTGTTTTTTTAATTATATTTTCGTTTCATCTAGCAAATTTCTGAGGGAGGTCACATGTCAGGGCGTCAAGCAGTAGGCAATGTCACTCTAACTTGCAGCGCTAATGCGTATGATGCGGCGCATGCACTGTAAGCAGTATCGGCTGTCCCTTACACCAGAGTATTTAATTTATACTGCAGGATTGCTGTTTAAAGGCCGTTGTCCCATGTGTGATCTGGCTGCTGGGTAATGTCCTGTGGATTCAATCTGCGTGCTGGGGAAAGTCCTATGTGTGCAATCTGGGTGCTGGGGCATGTTCTGTGAGTGCAATCTGGGTGCTGGGGCAAGTCCTGTGTATGCAGTCTGGGTGCTGAGCAAGTCCTGCAGATAAAATCTGAGTCCTGGGCAAGTCCTCTGGATAACATTTGGGTCCTGGGCAAGTCCTGTGGATGTAATATTGGTGCTGGGGACTGTGTGTGTGCACTGTGCGTGTGCATGTGACACTACATGTGTGACTGTGTGTGTACGAGGGAAGGTTCAGTAAGGGGAGACAGAAAGTCTGGGTGCCATGGGTACCGGATTTCGGTGATGCTTTATGCCTTGACCTCGAGGCATTAAAGCATCACTGTTTGAGCGGTGTTTGCGATCTTAGGTTGTAAACACCGCTCGTTTTACCGCAGGACGGACTAGGTCCGTCCAATGTCAGCAATGCTTTGTCAGTCAGGACAGACCTAATCCATCCTATGTGAGCAAGGTGTTATGAAGCAGAAGGCGGCCACTTTAGGAAGTGGCAGACAGCTGCCTTAAGGATGGGGCCACCCGCCCGCAGGTCTGGATTCACACCAGGGAGTGTTTCAAATCCTGGTTGGTGCTGGGAGCCTCGGGTAAGACCTGTGAGTGCAATCTAAGGGCTGGGGGTCCTGTAAGTGAGTGCAATCTAAGGCCTGGGATAAGACCTGTGTGTGCAGTCTAACTGGTGGGGTAAGTACTGGGTGCTGGGGTAAGTCCTGTGAGTACAAATTAAGTTCTAAGGCAAGTCCTGTGAGTCCAGTATAAGTGCTAGGGTAAGTCTTGGCTGCTGGGGTAAGTCCTATGAGCACGATGTAAGGGCTGGCATAAGCACTGGGTGCTGGGACAAGTCCTGTGAGTCCAATATAAGTGTTGGGGTAAGTCATGGGTACTGGGGCAAGTCATATGAGGGAATCAGTGTGCTGGGGCAAGTCCTGTTAGTTCAATGTGGGTGCACCCAGTATGTACACAAGGTTATATTTCATACATTGCACTCATATATACCCCTGCATACAGTGCTGTATTTACCGCGAGGCATCCTAGGCGGATGCCTAGGGCGGCAAATTTTGGGGGGCGCCCCCCAGCACTGAAAAAATAAAAAAATCCGGCCCTTTAAAAAAAAAAAAGACCGCGCTTGCAGGCAGGGACGGAGGTGAGAGGGGATCGGAAGATCCCCCCTCACCATCACTCTGCCTGCCAGGCTGCACGGGGAGCCGAACAGGCAGCACAGAGAAACGTGACAGTCGGCACTTCCTGTCGGCACAACCCCCGGGGAGCTGTAGAGGCAGCATGGAGGACTCCATGCTGCCTGCCACTAGCCACCAGGGAAAGGTAAGTGCTGGGTAGATGGGGGGATTTGGCCATTAGCAGGGGCATATTAAATGGCAAATCACACTGGCATATTTGGCAAATTAGCTGGGCACATTAAATGGCAAATCACACTGGCATATTGGGCAAATTAGCTGGGCACATTAAATGGCAAATCACACTGGCATATTGGGCAAATTAGCTGGGCACATTAAATGGCAAATAACACTGGCATATTATTGGGCAAATTGGCTGTGGCTTATTAAATGGCAAATAACACTGGCATATTATTGGGCAAATTAGCAGGGGCATATTAAATGGCAAATAACACTGGCATATTATTGGGCAAATTAGCAGGGGCATATTAAATGGCAAATAACACTGGCATATTATTGGGCACATTGGCTGGGGCATATTAAATGGCAAATAACACTGGCATATTATTGTGCAAATTGGCTGGGGCATATTAAATGACAAATAACACTGGCATATTATTGGGAAAATTGGCTGCGGGATATATTATGGCATATAACACTGGCATATTATTGGGCAAATTAGCTGGGGAATATTATGGGCAAATAATATTGGCAATGTGTATGTAATGGGGTGATAGAGGCATGCAAATGGGGTGATGGGGCATGTCCTTGGTGTGCAACGTGGGTTATGGGTCATGTCGTGGGTGTGCATCGTGGGTAGGGGGGGGTGCCTACCCCCCTATAAACTACCGTATTTGCTCGAATATAAGACAAGGTTTTTTTCAGAGCAAATGCTCTGAAAAATACCCCTCGTCTTATATTCGAGGTCGTGTTATAATCTGACCTCAAATTGACCACAGCGCGACGGGTGTAAGCTCCGGGGTGTCGTGCTCTGATTGGCTGCAGGAAGGAGGATGGTGTCTGTCTTATGGGAGGACCCCATAAGTTTTTTTTTTTTGGGGGGGGGGGGGGGTTTCAAAAATAAATAAATAAATGTGTGGAAGCGTTTGTGTGTGTCAATATATGGAAGTGTATGTCAGTGTGTACAGGGTGTGTGTGTGTATAAGTGTGTGTGTCAGTGTGTATAAGTATGTGTGTTAATGTCTGTGCAAGTGTATCCTGTGTTTAAGTATGCAAAGGTGGCTGTGTGCAGAGGCGTTGCTGGGCTCGTTTATTTTTTTTTTCTCTCTTTCCGTGCGGTCCCGTGGTTCTCCTGGACCGCACGCTTTTTACTTTATAATGAAAGTAGAAGCTCCCTGCAGCCTCGATGCTCAGCGAGCAACTGGTAATTTATAAAAAAAAATCTGCTGAAGTGTCACTGCTGGCTGAGTGGGGTGAGTCTCTGTGTGTCTGTAAGTGAGTTTGTGCTGGGTGAGTATGTCTGTGAGTGTGTGCTGGGTGAGTAAGACTGTGAGTGAGTGTGTGCTGGCTGAGTGTGTCTGAATGTGAGTGAGTGTACTTGCTGAGTGTGTCATGAGTGACTGCTTGCTGAGTGTGTCATGAGTGACTGTGCTTGCTGAGTGTGTGCTGACTGAGTGTGTCTCCAAGTGTGTATTTTCTGTCTGACTATGTCTGTGAGTGTGTGTGACAAGCTGTTTGGGCTCAGATGGCACAAGGCCAGTTCCCTGTGGGTACAGTATTAGTGCAGTTGCCAAGTCGGGCGCATGCAGCTGAGAACAGCGCAAGTGGTGCATGCTCCGCCCCCTTGCGCTCGGATACTGTAGGAGCACCGGAAGGCTTGGGAACTTGGCTGCGTGTATGTTTTGCGTATTTGTGGCTGTGTAAGTATAAGTGTGAGTAAGTAATGTGATTTTTTTGTTGTTGTTGTGAGTCTTGTGGTGTATTGTGATATAGTAATGTCTGATATACTCACATAATGCACATTACTGTGAATTTTATATATGTACCGTATATACTCGAGTATAAGCCGAGTTTTTCAGCACAATTTTTGTGCTGAAAAATGCCCCCCCCTCGGCTTATACTCGAGTCAGTGGGGGGGGGGAAAAAATCTAAAACTTACCTCGTTCCTGCTCTGTCCCCCGGTGCTCTGAAGCTGCGTGGCTGTGAGGGAAGCGTTGTGAGCTCCCCTCCAGCCGCGCGGTCAATAAAGTGTGTTTTTTTTAAACAAACTTTATTGACCGCGCGGCTGGAAGGAAGCTCACAACGCTTCCCTCACAGCCACGCAGCTTCAGAGCACCGTGGGACAGAGCAGGAACGAGGTAAGTGCTGGGGTCTGGGGGAGGAGGGTGGCATAACAAGCATAGTAAGGAGCAATATCCTGGCATATTGGGGGAAATATCCTGGCATATTGGGGGAAATATCCTGGCATATTGGGGGAAATATCCTGGCATATTAGGGGCAATATATTGGCATATTGGGGGAAATATCCTGGCATATTGGGGGAAATATCCTGGCATATTGGGGGAAATATCCTGGCATATTAGGGGCAATATATTGGCATATTGGGGGAAATATCCTGGCATATTGGGGGAAATATCCTGGCATATTGGGGGAAATATCCTGGCATATTAGGGGCAATATATTGGCATATTGGGGGAAAAATGGGGGAAATGGGGGAAAATTGGGAAAAATGGGGGAAATATCCTGGCATATTGGGGGAAATATCCTGGCATATTGGGGCAATATCCTGGCATATTGGGGGAAATATCCTGGCATATTGGGGGAAATATCCTGGCATATTAGGGGCAATATCCTGTAATATTAAATGACATATTGGGGGCAATATTTACCAGTAGCTGCCGCATTTTCCACCCTAGGCTTATACTCGAGTCAATATTTTTTCCCAGTTCTTTGTGGTAAAATTAGGTGCCTCGGCTTATATTTATATTATGTATATACTCGAGTATATACGGTAAATACATAACATAATTTTCTCTCAATGAAAAATGAATGCGGCCCATGCACACATACATTTTTGGTGAAGTCGCCCACTACAGAAAAACTTGAACACTCCTGCCGTAGGGGTGTCACCCTTTGGAGGAGGAAGTGGTTCGGGTCACCATGGTGACCAACATAGCAACAGCGCTGGCATAATTATTACGCTTACATAATTATGAAGTCCCCAGGCAAGCTGTTAAGGTAGCATGATGGGCTCTGGCTTTTCTAGTTCTGCCACTGCTTGCAGGGGTGATAGTGAGAGCCGGCTCTAAGAGTTTCTGCTGCTTAAAGTGGGGTCCCATGTTGCGCTAGGACTGCACACAACCTAACCTAATAATGAGGGTGACACCCGGCACGGGAAAAAAAGCCAGGTTAATTGCTTTCCCAGAAGCACTGTGCAGCCAGTGGGCACACGCTCCTCACCCCCTGTAGGCTATACTTGCCATCTTTGTTCCTTGTGGCCTGAGCCTGGCTCATCCTCGCGGGACCACATGCAATGTTTCCCTGGAGATTGTGGTGACACCAAGTGCTGGGGCCCGTGGCCAGATCACACCCAGCGCGCCCATACTGTTACCAGGTAAGGTATTTTCCCTATTTGGATTTTTATCAGCTATTTTAGTGGTCCATAGATAGTGTTTTATATATCTATGTATTTTGATGGTCTGTTGGTAATCTATGTATTTGCTAGTACATTTATGCCAGAGAACATATGTTTTTTTAATTGTGTTTGTCAAATGTTTGTGTATATTTTAATTTATTATCTTTTATTTATATGTATTTAATTATTATATGCACATCTGAATCATTAGAAATTGTGTATATTTAAGTTCTGTCTGTAGTTTTTTTATTCGCTTTTTTAAGCAGGTATTCTGTTGCTGCACTAGTAGCTTTTCTTTATGTGCTCGTGGGGTAGAGAAACTGTGTGTGAGAGAAAGTGTGTCTGTATGAGATTGTGTGGTACAGCGTGATTGTGTTTGTCTGTTGGAGACAGTGTGTGACACGTGTGTGTGTGAGAGAGATCAACAGCATGTGCGTGTGTGTCTGTGTGAGACAGTGTGCTTGTTATGTGTCTCTGTTAGAGTGCATGCTTGTTATGTGTCTGTGAGAGACAGCTTGCTTGTTGTGCGTGTCTGTGAGAGACAGCTTGCTTGTTGTGCGTGTCCATGCGAGACAGCGTGCTTGTTGTGCATATCCATGCGAGACAGCGTGGCATAAGCATATCAGTCATGTATAAATATGCATTTGTTGTTAATATTGTATATAACAGGGCTTGACAAATGTAACTTTTAAGGATCCAGCTAAAAAATCTAGCAGCCAGAGAACAACACATACACACAATCACATGGTCACACACACAGTCAGTCACAGACAGACACACAGATACACAGTCAGTCACAGACAGACAGACATATACTCAGTCACAGACAGACAGACACAGACATACAGTCAGTCACAGACAGACAGACACAGACATACAGTCAGTCACAGACAGACAGACACAGACATACAGTCAGTCACAGACACAGACACACAGTCAGTCACAGACAGACAGACTCACACATACAGTTAGTTACAGACATATATATATTTATCCATCTGTATGCCCCACTAAGCATGTGAGCTTTTTTTACTCCACTTCCTCAAATCTGACATGGGCTCCAGCCCCAGATCTTTCGGAGACCTAGCAACGCCCCTGGCTGTGTGTGTATATATGTGTGTGTGTGAGAGTGACAGGATGTGTAAGGGTGGCTATGTGTGTAAGGGTGGCATGGGGAGAGAGAAAGAGATGAGGGTATGGGGAGAGAGAGAGAGACAGACAGACATGAGGGCATGGGGATAGAGACACAGACATGAGGGCATGTGGAGAGAGAGAGAGAAAGACATGAGGGTATGGGGAGAGAGAGAGAAAGACATGAGGGTATGGGGAGAGAGAGAGAAAGACATGAGGGTATGGGGAGAAAGAGAGAAAGACATGAGGGTATGGGGAGAGAGAGAGAAAGACATGAGGGTATGGGGAGAAAGAGAGAAAGACATGAGGGTATGGGGAGAGAGAGAGAAAGACATGAGGGTATGGGGAGAGAGAGAGAAAGACATGAGGGTATGGGGAGAGAGAGAGAAAGACATGAGGGTATGGGGAGAGAGAGAGAAAGACATGAGGGTATGAGGAGAGAGAGATACATGAGGGTATGGGGATAGAGAGAGACATGAGAGTATGGGGAGAGAGAGACAAAGACATGAGGGTATGGGGAGAGAGAGAGAGAGAGAGAGAGAGAGAGAGACATATGAGGGTATGGGGAGAGAGAGAAAGACATGAGGGTATGGGGAGAGAGAGAGAGAGAGAGAGAGAGAGAGAGAGAGAGAGAAAGATATGAGGGTATGGGGGGAGAGAGAGACACGTGAGTGACTGGCATGGTGGAATATTATTTATCTCTCCCGTGTACTTCTTTTCCAGTGATGCTCAGTCAGACTTTGGCTGGTTGGGCATCATGGGAACGGTAGTTAAAACTCATTCTGCTAGCCAGCCAAAAGTCTCCCATGTTGCTGGCTGAGCATCACAGAAATAAATAAAACCACTACACAGTATTATGGCAAAATATATAACTTTATTTAAAATAAAAGTTTGTGTCTAAAGGGGAGGATTTCATAATATAACCACGCCCACCTTTGGGCGCCAAAAGAAAACCTGCACCCAGGCGCCCGTGACCATAGGATCGGCCCTGATCTAGGCACCCACATTGCACACCCAAGATGTGCCCCAGCACCCACATTGCACACCCAAGATATGCCCCAGCACCCACATTGCATACCCAAAACTTACCCCAGCACCCAATGACATGCCCCAGCACCCATTGTGCACATTTTTATGTTGGTAAAATACCAGCTGGGAGGCCACACTTCTTCACCATTTTGGACCCAAGCTTATCACAGACAGTTATAGTTGAAAAATAAATCCAACTCAATAGCTCAGTATTCCTCTGTGTAGGATCGTGCTACCCCACCTCCCCGTTTCTTAGTGCCCGAGATAGCTCGGTTGGTAAATTCCCTGACAACAAAGCTTGTTCCAACCTCAAGGTTGCTAGATCAAATCTTGTCAACCTTCATTATTCTGAGGTCAGTAAATGAGTACCATTGTATCAACAGGGTAATCATAACATCCATTATTTTAGCTTTTGAATCAGTTACTTTCAAGAGCATGTGCTGGGAGAAAGGCTCTATATAACAATAAATAGTCTATTATTATTATTATTATTATTGTAGGGTGGAAAATGCAGAGTTAAAATATGTGATAAATGGTGGAGGCAGTGGGATATAATTCCTTTATACTAATGATAGTGTAAGGCTGGAGCACCATGCATTCCTTTGGGCTAGATTTCAATACTCATTAAACACACCAGTGCCTGTCATACCCCATGACATTGAGGTACTGCTGGCACTAGCAACACAAAATCCAACATCATGCCCCGAGTAAGCACTTTTTCAGAAAACCTTAAGTATAAGCTTTTTTTTTTTTTTTTTGCACAATTTTTTTTTTACCTCATCTGTCACGTCTTATAACATTTTTCCCGGGGACTGTAGTCATTTTATTTTGTTGTTTGCATCACATTTACAATTCACTTTGGCAGTTCATGTCCCCTGAGCAAATTTTCCATCATCAGCTTATCTGGGAACTCGAGATCGACTGATCAGCGCAGGGAAAAAAGCAGTTTATATTTTATTTCTCGCCTAAATCGTTCATGATTTTATCAAAGAGTATGAAAAATATCCACGCTTTTCCAATAAGAAAAATAGTCGTTTTAAACCCCCGAGAGCCAGCTAACACACAATCTATTTCATTTTTACGAAAGCACTGGGTTATTTTAACACGGAAATAAAAATTAGGAAAACAGATGTGTTGTACTTGTTTTTTTTTTGTTTTTTTTTAATCAACTTGTTTGTATTTAATTACTTAACTCATTTTCCCAACTTTTATTTTTCATTCTGATACGAGTTAGTTATTCGTTAATCTATAGGGTCTACCCAATATATACCCCAATCTCACCCAAAACGGGGTCAGATTTGGAATAGTAGCCTTGATCTAATCAATATCTATTAAAATACCACCCACAACTGGTGGACATAGTGTTACATTAGAGGGGCAACAATTTAAAAGTAACATCAGGAAGTATTACTTTACTGAGAGGGTAGTGGATGTATGGAATAGCCTTCCAGCGGAAGAGGTAGAAGTTACATTGCGCCCCCTGGAAATCATGGCCTAATCAGAAGCAGCACCAAATTCATGTACAACAGTGATTTGCCTGGTGCCCTTTGTAACATGCATGTGAAGGTAAAAAAAAAAAAAAAAATGCATAAGCAAAAATGACTTTTATTCTCTGCAATGCTGGTTGTGTGACTGTGTCTGAAGTGGGTGCGAGTTGTAGTGTCTTGCCGCATTTCTAAAATAGATCAGATCCTTAATTATGTAAGCGAAAATGTTATTTGCTGTGTGCTGCATTCCCAAGCAGCAATTACACTATCGCCACGGAACGAAAATTAATATGGATTGGAATTAAATGCCTGGATCTATTCTTAACGTGATAAGATTCTCGGCCAGAATGCATGTTATATGGGCTCCAAAGAGAAATGAAAGGAATCAGCCAGCCTTGCCAAGTGACACGAGGGCACTGAACATATAGAACCAGGCGCAATGAATAAGAAGGTAAAAATACTCTTGATTTGCAGTATCTGTTTCCTTATCAGAGGTGGATTGACAATAGGGACATCCAGCAACTACCTCTAGCTTTTCTCCTGAGCAGGGAGTGGTGACAGTATGAGGTCACCCGTGTCCGAGGCCCGTGAAGGTCAATAGAACATCATTAAACTCTCCACCACATACCCCAGTAAATGTCCACAATGAGCAATTTGGTGTCTAAGGATCTCCCAAAGTGCAAGTCAACCACACCACAATCAGTGATTTCTATTAGAAAAATCCAATTTTGATCACATTTGGTGTGGCACGGGGGAAAAAAACAACAACAAGGGGAGGGTGAAGCATTTTGCGTTCTAGTGATGACTCTCTGACGTCCGGAGTTCTTAGGGTATAGATTTCAGTCCTGAATGCTACCATCAGAGTAGTAAGGGGACCACAGCCTGGGACAGGGGAACCTTTGAGCTCTCATTAAAGAGAGAGTCTGGTCAAAGAGCCTCTGGTATGGCCTATGAGATTCCACAGCTTCGGATGAATGGAGTGGCATTCTATGGGCCGTACACATTACGAACAATGATTACTACATTTTAACAGTTACCACCTGGGAATTCTTAATGAAGTTTGATGTGCAGTGAGTTGTATAATGTGTCTGGTTGGGTGCAAGTGATTGATTCACATATCAGGTGACATCAGAGTTTGGCAGCCTGGAGAGATTTCCCTTCCTCAACCTTTTGATCAAAGGGTGTGAATTTAGGTGCCACCAAAAAAACAACACCTGCCACCGAATGTGAGCTGCGCACGTGCAGGGGGCGTCACTCTGCTCACACACTCCCCACCGATTGGATAATTCTGCAGCAGCACCCTCCCTCTCATTCGTTGTCACCAGTTTCACGGCGTTTCCAACTTCCCCATTGGCTGTTGGGCAAACCTGTCTTTCTATTGGCCAGTGGATCCTGGCCTCCGCCCAGTTCCGGACTGTGACGGGTCCGGGAGAGCACGCGCTGAGGTGTGTGTCCTTAATTATAACAGTTATTCCTCTATACCAGCGATCCCCAGTTTCCACAAGAAAAACAACACCTGTAGCCCTAAAAGCTCCATAATACCCCACGGGGTGGGGGGAAATAACCTACCAGCTTTATTAGTGAAAGAGAGGGCTGAAAGGGGCTAAAGTAGTCGTAAATTCTCCAAATCAGCTATACATCAAACTGCCATTTTGGCCTTAATTTCGCAATTACCTTTTTCAAGCCCTATATAAAATAACTCATTATTATTAGTATTGTCACAGACACACGGCTCCCCGCTTAGCGTCCTGCATCCCCACCCAACAAACCTCGAGTTAAGAATTCTACGGATACTCTGTGCCCCGTCTTGGGACAAAAAGCAGTGCATCAGAGCCCAGTGCACAGGCGGTACTCCTCTCCATTTGACTTCCTGCCTCCCCCATGTCATGGTGGCAGATTCCTACTCTCGGAACATTGCAGGATGTTTAGGAGTCCTTACAGTCAGAGAGAGTGTCTGCTGGGATGTGTCGCTGGTCCTACAAGTTGGGTGTGGTTATTGTTTTTCTAAAAAGATTATTATGTGTCTTATACTCACCATGCAAAAAAAAAAAACAATTTTCGAACAATATATCAACAATATATAGGCAATATAGCAGGTGGTAGTCGGGGATTATAACCAGAAGATGTCAAAATGGCGCATTATGTCACATACAGTATATTCTGTTGTGGTGTTCAAAATATAAAATGGTTCCATGCAGTGGCGGAACCTCCGAGTGTGTGCCGCACACCTAGCCCGATCCTCGCGCAGTATTTTCAGGGGTTTGTGTGCTCCAAACAGACAACACACAAACCCCGAAAACAGGCACGTGTTGAGAAAAACAGCTGATTCGACCAAAGTTATTTTCGTATACTTTTCATGCCCATGGAATCGACGACAGAGGGAGTGACTCTGATGCCGAATTCAAGCTGCCGTCGGCCTCTCGGCTCTATTTCGTGTTTGTGTGCTGTCCGTTCAGTGCACACCTATCATATATGGGTATGGTAAGCCCCTGGTTCCATGACTAAATTTAATTGGGGAAACCCTGGCTACGGCCTATGAGTCTAACCAGAAAAACCCAACCAAGCCCACAAATGGCTGACACTTACAACATATTAGTGGGTAAGGGCTTGGCCACAGCTTTATTAACTTCTTAACCAGCGTACGTAATCATAAATTAAATGACCCGCCAACAGCAAAGCCATCGGCCTCAGTAGACACTGACCCAACGACAATCGAGAACCGCCAACACAAACATCGCACCGAGCCCAATGTGACAAGTCAAAATAAACCAGTGGTTGCGAGGAATTATGCCGCCGTGACTACAAGACAAAACTCACCTAGCTTATCTGGATTTGCGGAGTAAAAAACAGTAACAACTTTAAAACAATCAGAAGGAAAAGATAAGGATGGATATACTTAGAAGTTAAGCACAGGGCAGCAGCCATGTACCCATTCCTAATAGCACATGGGGTTTCTTTTTCCAAAACACTACTGTGCAAAAGTAAGAATTCTTTTTTTTTTTTAAATACCGTTAATAGTTTATATTTATCATTTAACAAAATGCAAAGTGAGTGAACAGAAAAATATGTAAATCAACTAACTATTTAGGGTGACCACCCTTTTTTTTTTTCCGGCAGCCGCATCCGCCCCCCACCCCAAAAGATTTCAGCAGCGTAATTCGCCTCAAGGGGGGTGCCGGCACCACAGGTGTTAATTGATAAAATTAAAGTATAAACAGAATATTTGAAAGCAATCTTACTTTACAGCGTTTTATTAACAACCTGCCTAAAAGGTTTTGCACAGGACGGTACACACATCCCCCTCACAAAATTGAAAGGGGAAAAAAAATGATCCGCCAAATTTGCAGCGTTACTGGTCCTTTAAATAAAAATAGATTTTCTAAAAGCGAATAAAAACGAGAACGCCAAAGGTTCGGGCTTTCACGCTCGAATATTTCATTTCACAAACACCTTGACGGGCCTTTCTATTTTACCAAGTTACTGTATTTAAATATGTAATTTGCAGCATGTGAAAAGCTATCATTTGCTGAGTGTTTCCTCTAAACAAGGGAAGGGATGTGTTTTCCTCTCTCTCTTCCGTTCAAAATGCTAAAAAAAAATGGTAAGAATGAAACCTTTGGTAAATTGTGTGAGTCAGAGACAGTTATCATCTTAAAATGAGATTGTATCAGGTGGTAGAGGTTAGGCAAATCTGTATAATTTAAAGGGTAATGCAGGCTGGAATGGAGTTACCAAGGAGACTGCTATTCTGGAGACTCCGATTTGAACAAGGGGGAAAAGTAAGTGGCGCTCTCCAGATACGGGAAAAGAAAATAACGGTAGAATAAACAAGACGAGAGCAGGCTGGCACCATGTAAATTGGGATGCTTTTAAGCTCTCTCCGACTCTTTGTGAAGATGTAAGCACCCGTTTCGATCTAAAGGCTGATTTCCGCCAGAACGTTCCCCCCCGGGCTCACTGTTTTTTTAAAAATAAAAATAAAATGGGAATGTTCAAAAAAAATGTAGTCTAACCTGCCGGACCCCTGGTTTCCATGGTGACTGGACTACTTTTAAAACTTTGTCCCACTTTGCTGTCGACTAAAAAATGTTCGTCATAGATTCGTTGACTGCATGGTTTCACGGAACAATGTTGAAAAAGCCTGACGAAAATGTCAGGGAGGGACTATTGTATTTACTTTTTGGACTTCTGGTTCCCTTGGATCTCTGCCAAAGCCCAGTCTCTGCTTGTCCATTGGATTCACCTGGTACTGTCACATAAGTGTATCCCCTCCCATATCCCTAGCAAGTTAACTTAACACTGTATAACAGCCTTGTCAGACCGGTTCCCACCCATCTCCCCAGCAAGTTAAATTAACGCTGTGTAACAGCCTTCTCAGACCTGTCCCCTCCCATCTCCCCAGCAAGTTAACTTAACACTATGTAACAGCCTTCTCAGACCTGTCCCCTCCCATCTCCCCAGCAAGTTAACTTAACGCTGTGTAACAGCCTTCTCAGACCTGTTCCCTCCCATCTCTCTAGCAAGTTAACTTAACACTATGTAACAGCCTTCTCAGACCTGTTCCCTCCCATCTCCCCAGCGAGTTAACTTAACACTGCGTAAAAGCCTTCTCAGACCTGTTCCCTCCCATCTCCCCAGCAAGTTAACTTAACACTATGTAACAGCCTTCTCAGACCTGTTTCCTCCCATCTCTCTAGCAAGTTAACTTAACGCTGTGTAACAGCCTTCTCAGACCTGTTCCCTCCCATCTCTCTAGCAAGTTAACTTAACACTATGTAACAGCATTCTTAGACCTGTTTCCTCCCATCTCTCTAGCAAGTTAACTTAACGCTGTGTAAAAGCCTTCTCAGACCTGTTCCCTCCCCAGCAAGTTAACTTAACGCTGTGTAACAGCCTTCTCAGACCTGTTCCTTCCCATCTCCCTAGCAAGTTAACTTAACACTATGTAACAGCATTCTCAGACCTGTTCCCTCCCATCTCCCCAGCAAGTTAACTTAATACTTTGTAACCGCCTTCTCAGACCTGTTCCCTCCCATCTCCCTAGCAAAAAAACTTAATACTATATAACAGCCCTTCTCAGACCTGTTCCCTCTCATCTCCCCAGCAAGTTAACTTAACACTATGTAACAGCCTTCTCAGACCTGTTCCCTCCCATCTCCCTAGCAAGTTAACCTAACACTATGTAACAGCCTTCTCAGACCTGTTCCCTCCCATCTCCCCAGCAAGTTAACCTAACATTGTGTAACAGCCTTCTCAGACCTGTTCCCTCCCATCTCCCTGGCAAGCAAACTTAACACTATGTAACAGCCTTCTCAGACCTGTTCCCTCTCATCTCCCCAGCAAGTTAACTTAACGCTGTGTAAAAGCCTTCTCAGACCTGTTCCCTCCCCAGCAAGTTAACTTAACGCTGTGTAACAGCCTTCTCAGACCTGTTCCTTCCCATCTCCCTAGCAAGTTAACTTAACACTATGTAACAGCCTTCTCAGACCTGTTCCCTCCCATCTCCCCAGCAAGTTATGTGTAACAGCCTTACCAGGCCTGTTCCCTCCCATCTCCCTAGCAAGTTAACTTAACACTATGTAACAGCCTTCTCAGACCTGTTCCCTCCCATCTCCCCAGCGAGTTAACTTAACACTGCGTAAAAGCCTTCTCAGACCTGTTCCCTCCCATCTCCCTACCAAGTTAACTTAACGCTGTTTAACAGCCTTCTCAGACCTGTTCCCTCCCATCTCTCTAGCAAGTTAACTTAACACTATGTAACAGCATTCTTAGACCTGTTTCCTCCCATCTCTCTAGCAAGTTAACTTAACGCTGTGTAAAAGCCTTCTCAAACCTGTTCCCTCCCCAGCAAGTTAACTTAACGCTGTGTAACAGCCTTCTCAGACCTGTTCCTTCCCATCTCCCTAGCAAGTTAACTTAACACTATGTAACAGCCTTCTCAGACCTGTTCCCTCCCATCTCCCCAGCAAGTTAACTTAATACTTTGTAACCGCCTTCTCAGACCTGTTCCCTCCCTCTCCCTAGCAAGTTAACTTAACACTATGTAACAGCCTTCTCAGACCTGTCCCCTCCCATCTCCCCAGCAAGTTAACTTAACGCTGTGTAACAGCCTTCTCAGACCTGTTCCCTCCCATCTCTCTAGCAAGTTAACTTAACACTATGTAACAGCCTTCTCAGACCTGTTCCCTCCCATCTCCCCAGCGAGTTAACTTAACACTGCGTAAAAGCCTTCTCAGACCTGTTCCCTCCCATCTCCCCAGAAAGTTAACTTAACACTATGTAACAGCCTTCTCAGACCTGTTCCCTCCCATCTCTCTAGCAAGTTAACTTAACACTATGTAACAGCATTCTTAGACCTGTTTCCTCCCATCTCTCTAGCAAGTTAACTTAACGCTGTGTAAAAGCCTTCTCAGACCTGTTCCCTCCCCAGCAAGTTAACTTAACGCTGTGTAACAGCCTTCTCAGACCTGTTCCTTCCCATCTCCCTAGCAAGTTAACTTAACACTATGTAACAGCATTCTCAGACCTGTTCCCTCCCATCTCCCCAGCAAGTTAACTTAATACTTTGTAACCGCCTTCTCAGACCTGTTCCCTCCCATCTCCCTAGCAAGTTAACTTAATACTATATAACAGCCCTTCTCAGACCTGTTCCCTCTCATCTCCCCAGCAAGTTAATTTAACACTATGTAACAGCCTTCTCAGACCTGTTCCCTCCCATCTCCCCAGCAAGTTAACCTAACATTGTGTAACAGCCTTCTCAGACCTGTTCCCTCCCATCTCCCTGGCAAGCTAACTTAACACTATGTAACAGCCTTCTCAGACCTGTTCCCTCTCATCTCCCCAGCAAGTTAACTTAACGCTGTGTAAAAGCCTTCTCAGACCTGTTCCCTCCCCAGCAAGTTAACTTAACGCTGTGTAACAGCCTTCTCAGACCTGTTCCTTCCCATCTCCCTAGCAAGTTAACTTAACACTATGTAACAGCCTTCTCAGACCTGTTCCCTCCCATCTCCCCAGCAAGTTATGTGTAACAGCCTTACCAGGCCTGTTCCCTCCCATCTCCCTAGCAAGTTAACTTAACACTATGTAACAGCCTTCTCAGACCTGTTCCCTCCCATCTCCCCAGCGAGTTAACTTAACACTGCGTAAAAGCCTTCTCAGACCTGTTCCCTCCCATCTCCCTACCAAGTTAACTTAACGCTGTTTAACAGCCTTCTCAGACCTGTTCCCTCCCATCTCTCTAGCAAGTTAACTTAACACTATGTAACAGCATTCTTAGACCTGTTTCCTCCCATCTCTCTAGCAAGTTAACTTAACGCTGTGTAAAAGCCTTCTCAGACCTGTTCCCTCCCCAGCAAGTTAACTTAACGCTGTGTAACAGCCTTCTCAGACCTGTTCCTTCCCATCTCCCTAGCAAGTTAACTTAACACTATGTAACAGCCTTCTCAGACCTGTTCCCTCCCATCTCCCCAGCAAGTTAACTTAATACTTTGTAACCGCCTTCTCAGACCTGTTCCCTCCCATCTCCTTAGCAAGTTAACTTAATACTATATAACAGCCCTTCTCAGACCTGTTCCCTCTCATCTCCCTAGCAAGTTAACTTAACACTTGTAACAGCCTTCTCAGACCTGTTCCCTCCCATCTCCCTAGCAAGTTAACCTAACACTATGTAACAGCCTTCTCAGACCTGTTCCCTCCCATCTCCCCAGCAAGTTAACCTAACATTGTGTAACAGCCTTCTCAGACCTGTTCCCTCCCATCTCCCTGGCAAGCTAACTTAACACTATGTAACAGCCTTCTCAGACCTGTTCCCTCTCATCTCCCCAGCAAGTTAACTTAACGCTGTGTAAAAGCCTTCTCAGACCTGTTCCCTCCCCAGCAAGTTAACTTAACGCTGTGTAACAGCCTTCTCAGACCTGTTCCTTCCCATCTCCCTAGCAAGTTAACTTAACACTATGTAACAGCCTTCTCAGACCTGTTCCCTCCCATCTCCCCAGCAAGTTACGTGTAACAGCCTTACCAGGCCTGTTCCCTCCCATCTCCCTAGCAAGTTAACTTAACACTATGTAACAGCCTTCTCAGACCTGTTCCCTCCCATCTCCCTAGCAAGTTAACTTAACACTATGTAACAGCCTTACCAGGCCTGTTCCCTCCCATCTCCCTAGCAAGTTAACTTAACACTATGTAACAGCCTTCTCAGACCTGTTCCCTCCCATCTCCCCAGCAAGTTAACTTAATACTTTGTAACCGCCTTCTCAGACCTGTTCCCTCCCATCTCCCTAGCAAGTTAACTTAATACTATGTAACAGCCCTTCTCAGACCTGTTCCCTCCCATCTCCCCAGCAAATTAACTTAACACTATGTAACAGCCTTCTCAGACCTGTTCCCTCTCATCTCCCCAGCAAGTTAACTTAACACTATGTAACAGCCTTCTCAGACCTGTTCCCTCCCATCTCCCTAGCAAGTTAACCTAACACTATGTAACAGCCTTCTCAGACCTGTTCCCTCCCATCTCCACAGCAAGTTAACCTAACATTGTGTAACAGCCTTCTCAGACCTGTTCCCTCCCATCTCCCTGGCAAGCTAACTTAACACTATGTAACAGCCTTCTCAGACCTGTTCCCTCTCATCTCCCCAGCAAGTTAACTTAACACTATGTAACAGCCTTCTCAGACCTGTTCCCTCCCATCTCCCTAGCAAGTTAACCTAACACTATGTAACAGCCTTCTCAGACCTGTTCCCTCCCATCTCCCCAGCAAGTTAACTTAACACTATGTAACAGCCTTCTCAGACCTGTTCCCTCCCATCTCCCCAGCAAGTTAACTTAACACTCTGTAACAGCCTTCTCAGACCTGTTCCCTCCCATCTCCCTACCAAGTTAACTTAACACTGTGTAACAGCCTTCTCAGACCTGTTCCCTCCCCTCACCGCTGAAGATTTAGTCGACTAAAATCTACTGGAGATTTATATTAGACTTTTGATTTTTAGACTAAAACTAAAACAGACGACTAAAATACAACTAATCTAAAATGGCATTAGGTGGGAAACAATGGATGGCGAAAGGCCAGGTGATATTCTCTACAGGGTCAAGGAAGGTTCAAAACTGGGGGAAGTGACTGACCCCAAAGTGCTCTAGGGATGAATAATTAAAAAAAAAAAGGTCAAAAGCACATGAAAAAATAGACCGTGATGTGTTTCATTAATACATGCCTCACTTTCGAGGCTGTGTACCGCCATTCCATTGAACCTCTCTACTGCTTTTTCCCAACGGAGGCAGAGCTCTGTGGGATTTGGGATGGTAATCCTGTAGTCTGGATCTCATTCTCCGGTGTCTCGGATACATTCTTAGCTATGGAGGTATGACTTTTAGAACTATAAACCTAGCATCACACAAGTTATTGCAGTGGTGAGTCTCTTACCCATTGCACACACAATGCAGCCATCGATTTTCCCAGTGATTTGGCCAAGTCATTATATTCTGAGAACCTATTTAACGTTAGCAGATAGCGTGTGTTTTTTTTTATTGTGATTTCAATTAATTTGTGACATTTTAATTATGTTTCCTGCATCCAGCTCTCCGGGTTCAATACAGAGGTCAGCCGATATTAATTGTAATTAACTTTTCTTTTGTATTTTGTGTTTTCCTAGAGTCAGATCTAATATACAACAATTAAGGGGAGTTTCTATTCCTAGAGATATGAAGAGCTGATGTCATTTTAGAGCTGAAATCAAATCTATTTGTTCGTTTGATTTTGATTTTTTTTTTTTTTCTATTTCTGGATTCACCTGTGCTACAAAAACACAACATAGTTACCAGTGATAATCAACCACATTGAAAAACTCCTGTCTCTCTCCCACTTGACACTGCAGAATGAATGGATAACCTCAGCTGGGTTCATTCCTGAACTGGTTTTGTTGCCAGAAAAGTCGCTGGATAATTGCAATTACATGGCTGGTAAAGAGGTTTATTTGTTGAAGGTTACGTGAAATAGATAAAATAGCTTAAAGGGATACACCAATGCATTACACGACTTGTGCACACCCGCTAACTGCCCAGATTTGCGTAGGACAGTTCCGATTTTTTTTCATTTTTTTTACGACATTGAGGCAATAGACCAGCACCATCAGAGCGTTTTTTTCGCGATCATTAATCGCGAATAGCGCTTGTTTCACCCCAGGACGTGTGTAGATAGTACGGGCGGGGGTGGGGTTGCATGTAAGCATTTTTTTTTTAATTTAGTGGGTAGCAGAGGCAATGCTAAACATAAATTTACACATACCCGACAACCCAGAAGGCTGCTTATTCCCACAGAATCACCATGTACAGTGCTACCACCGCTGCAAGGGATTCTGGGTAGGCATACGCAAATCCAGTCAACAATGATCACCTTTTGCCTGATAATCCAGTTTTTTTACAGCACTGATTGGTGAGATGGAACCTCAGAGAGTTTGTAATTGGACGGCGGGGTAGGAAGCCTTGTGGTTTATGTATAAGTAATTGTACTACTTCATTTTATTACGTAATTATATGTTTAATCTTGATTCACAGTTGTGCCATAGTTAATGTCTACCCCATGTAGAAGAGGATTTGCATCAGAAGAAAAGCTACAGTGCGCCATTTGCACCAAAAAAATAAAAAGTAATCTAATTATTCTCGAAGGCTATTTATACATTTTTTTATGTATAAAAGTCACTTAAAAGTCACAAAAGTTACGCCTATTTTGGATCACTTTGTTGGACTACAATTCCCGGCCAATCGTACTCTAGCGTTATCTGCACTGAACGAAAAGTCACAAAGTGGGAATAAAGAGTCACATATTGAGAAAAAAAATATCTGTTTTTAAACAGTCCAATTATTTATATTAAACATCCTTTTTTGTTCAGTGCAGATAACGCTAGATTAGGATTGGCCAAGAATGACATTTCCCATAAGTCCTAGCTTTCTGATCTACTATAAACAAGCCGATAGCAAACAGGTGGAAGGATTGCTTCAAGGAGTACATTACAGGGACAGTCTAGTCCCCAAACTTACTTTGGTGCAAGACGAAGATCGCTGCTTGTATAGAGCACAGGCTTTTTTCCCTCAGTGTGATTTGATGCAGGCATTCTGTATAAATCACATTTTTAATATTTGACTCAAGCCCTCCCCCAGTGATTACTCTGCATGTTTACTACAAGTGTGGCAGCACTGATTATAAAGACACTGAGAATTTAACATTTTAGTCATTCATTTAGTCACCTCCTGTGTTCTTCTAACTTATTACATTGTGTGGACTCTAAGTGACCTTGCTCTTGTACACCCTAGGATCTCTTAACAGTGCAACACATTGGTTGATAACATCACTAGAGAGACAGGATATTCCATTAATTTGAATGAAATTATTCTCATTGGTTCTGGCAGCAAATAAAAAAAAACGTAAGTGAGCTGACTTTTACTCAGCTTGTGTGGGCAGTCCTGGTTTCTTGCAAACTGCTGTAATTTCACAATTCCATCTAGTTATAAGTATTTTATATAAACATGCATTTTAAAGTTACTTTGAAAGCACATTGATATTCATTAACATTTGGAAGATGCATCTTGGGCACCAGACAGTCCCTTTAAATACAAAGATAACTCCAAGTAACTCTCTAATGTTGCTTATGGTATATATCCACCCTTGCAAGAGATCTGGGCAGAATACTCGGATAATATAATCCTCAGCCCCGTGATATTTAGATGCTGATTATTTACTCCCTGTTTAAATGAGAGCTCAGCAGTTGTTTTGCAGGACTCTGAGATAGCGGATTATTTATTCACAGTTATTAGGAGCTGGGAACATTTTCCTCCGCAGCTGGTATCACAAGGCATCAATTTTTCACTATGTAAGTGGAGTGCTGTGGAGTGGAATCCATGACCGGCCCAGCGTGATTAAAACTATACGTTTCATTATACTGTTAAGAGCACACAGGCTCTGCAAATGTATTTTTAATGAAACCAACACCCTAAGCAACCGCCGGTTACTCCAACTCCCATGATGTTCATCCAGCATTTCGGAATGGCATCAATGTCTGTCGCCGATCAGGCAAACCCTGGCACTGCAGATATTTAGGAACTAAATGTGACATGGTGCTCAGTCAGTAACAAGGATTGTGTCGTTCCTAGATTTCTGCAGTGCCAAGGTTAGCCATCACCAATACTGCAGCCCACGGAGACGCCTAGGTGCAGGAGGGCCTTGACAGCTTGTGCTGTAGCAAGGATGCACACATTGGTGGTAAGGTTTTAAGGGAGGAGTTGGGGGAGGGGATCAGAGGATATTTAAGGCTGACCAAAAGGGAAAATCTCACAACTTTTTGGCCTACCAGAATTTTCCCTAAAGTTTTGGGGTTATTAGGTGTATACTTGTTTCTGGTTTCTGCCGCTTGTCTTCTGTGTTTCAGATACAGTGTTGCATTGGAGGGATCTTGTTGGACTATGCATTGTCACAGCTGGCGGTAACTTGCTCCTTAGGGGGGTCTATGGCTGGAATATCGGGAGTCAGCCATAGTGCAAATGGATTACGGGAGAGGTTCGGAGCTAAGCTGGAGCTCTTAGCCTGTTGGTGGGCTGGGCAGAAGGTCTGCCTGGCAGTGGATTCAATGGACGGTGGACCCCTGGGGAGCAAGTTGGTGTGGGACATGTTCCTTGTTATGTTAACTATGTTAATAAAGTTAATGGTCAATTATGTTAATTTGTAGGTTCATGTCATTTATGACATATGTGTGAATATGTGGGTTTGTCTTTGCCTAATTTGTATATTTATATGTATTTATTACCATGTGTTATGTTAAGGTTGGAGGCAATGACATATGTTATAAATAAAATGGCTGTGGCCTTTTCTACCCACTACGTCTGTGCCATGTGTCTCTATTTTATGGTAAAGATACAGCCTGGTAGTCGAGGCTACAACTGTCATGCCTGATTCTTTTGCTACTGAGCTCTCCTTGAAATTCTTAGTTTTGGTTGTGCACAGCATCAGGCAAACCAGTGCTACACACCTCCCTACATTTAGATGACCAAAGGGGGACTCCCTTGGGTTTTAGGGTAGTGGCTGGGGAGGGAAGGGGGGTGTCTATAAGTGGATACATTCCAATGGTTTTGGTTGACTGGCTAAAAGGTTTTGTGTCCCTTGGATCCATGGGTGTGTCATAGTTGCCAACATCTTCCATGTTTCCAGGGACACATATTTGTTCCACATGCTGCAGAAAGAGCATGCAAAGTGCAGCCCGGCAGTAGGTAGGATGGATAGACGCACAGACAGAATCCAGACATCTCATAGGACCTACCATGATTAGTTAACTGGATTGTGCCTGTGCGTATATCCATCCTACATATTGCCGGGCTGCACTTTGCATGCTCTTTCTGCAGCACATGGAACAAAAATGTGTCCCTGCAAACATGGCCGATGCTGGCAACTATGGTGTGTGCGAGGGGGTGTACAAATAAGAGAAAAAAACAGAAAACTATATAAGTGAGGAATTAGGCAGCATTTCGATAAAAAGGCACAGAAAGGAGTTTAGCAGAGGTACGAACTGTTACCAACTAATAAATGCAATATTTCCGAAACTATTACATTATTTGGAAAAAAAAAAAGGTCCAAAGTCAGGTAAAATTTAATGAAACAAATATCTTGACAAATCCATTTTGATTTGGAAGAAGCTCGAGGAGGAGAAGGTGAGAATGTGTCTAATATATAGTTGTTTGTGTGTCAAGCTGCATATTAAATGAATGTGTTGGGAGATTAAAACCTGTCTGCTATTCTTTACCATCGTAGACAGCAAGCAACCTCATTAGTGTCAAAACATCGGTGAAACAACGTGACCCTGACCCAAGTCGCTACCAAGAAACAAATTTCTACATTTCAGCATAAATTACTGTCATAGTCTTCCCAGATCAATAAATTGTCAGAAAAGGTGAGAGCGGAAGCACAGAGCTCGGAGAGCGACGGAAATACTAAGTTGTGATGAAATAGAGAATAAAAGGGATTAAAAAGCAGATTATTAGAACGATACACATGACGAATAATGATAATACAAGTGGACTGTGCAGTAAACTCTATGATTGTTTTAGACCCCAGGTCACGGAATGTTCGGTGGCCCAACTATAACAAGATCTATGGGTCACTATCTCTCTGATCCACCTGTCTGGTGTTTGAGAAAAATGTTCTGCTGGGCTTCAGATCCAGAATTAAACCTTTAAAGCCTATCAATCAGTTGTGTGGCCTATTATGTAAGCCTATGCCTAAGCGCCGTTAGAGCGAACCGCGTAAGGCGTGGTGGGAATTTCTGTAGGGTCCGCCCAAGGTTAGCTACTGAAAAGCTTTTTGGTGAGTGGATATTGAATGTTCTCCTGCAGTGGCACCCAGTTTATGAATGTCAACGGAGGAATGGTGCATAGTTCTGCGATTATGTGGTCTTACTAGGTGATCTAGTGCTTATATCATGGGCCTGGTGGGCGCCTGTCATGGGCCTGGTGGGCCCCTGTAACAGAAAAAAAACAGGAAACAAAATGATGGAGCATATCCTGGGGTGCTGGGGTACGTTCTGGGTGTTCAATGTTGGTGATGGGACATGTCCTGGGATGCTAGGGAAATTCCTGGGTATGCAGTGTGTGTGATGGGGCATATCATGGGTTGCTGGGTAAGTCCTGTGTGTGCGGTGTGGGTTATGCAGCATGTCCTTTGTTGCTGAGTAAGTCCTAGGTGTACAATGTGGGTGCTGGTGGAAGTCCTGGGTGTACAACATGGTGATGGGTATGTGCTGGGGTAAGTCCTGGATGTGCAATGTGTTGATAGATCATGTCCTGGAATGCCGAAGTAAGTCCTGGGTATGCAATGTGTGTCATGGGCCATGTCCTGAGGTGCTGGGGTAAGTCCTGGGTGTGTATTATGGGTAATGGGGCATGTCCTGGGAGTGAAGATGTGGGTGATGGGCCACGTGCTGGGGTATGTCCTGTGGATGCAAAGTGGGTGTTGGCTGGGGTTAGTTCTGGGCATGCAATGCGGGTACTGGGATATGTCCTGGGTGCTCAAGGAGGTGCTATAGCAAGGGATGTGGGGGCAATAATGAAAGGATAAATATTGTGGGGGGAGGGAATTGAATGGTGGAGCAGGGCAGGTGCAGACCATTTGGTCTGTAAGGGGCCCCACAAATTCTTATTGCAGCCCTGGGTTTGTGTAAGTTAACATGCCTGTCCACGAGAAGGGTCATGTCTGAGAAAGTCCACAGAATATCATGAAGTTGTCCGTAACAAAGTCTAGCTGATGTCCGACATGACCAATGTTACCACCGCTTCTACTCCAGCTGCTCTGGCTTTGTCTTATTGTAGTACCATGCACCATGCACCATGTCAGGAGAGCACTGGGCAGCATGTTATGTATTGACTGTGACATTGGTTTAGGTGTGTCTATTGTATTGTACAGGCCTGGTGAGTTTCTCCTGCTTGAATAACTCAGCTGGCCCTGCATAATGCATTGTTATAGCCTGTGCTGCCCTGCTCATTAAGTGTTCTTGCATAGCAAGACCACTTAATGTTATCTCACATATATATTATTAAGTGTTCTTGCATAGCAAGACCACTTAATGTTATCTCACATATATATTATTATTATTATAGCAAAATTTGCCACCCTAACTCCTCCCACAGTTTTTACACTACATAGACAAAAATTTACCAAAACGTGCAGATTGTTCCCGATCGGATTGCTATTACTTTGTGGAACGTTTCGCCGAATGGTTCACGGAATATCGTCGTTTTTGTGGCGCAATTTGTCCCATAGGAATGAATGGCAAAGCTAGAGTGGGAGCTGCCAAAAGCTGAAAAATCAGGACATGATTTCTAAACTGCCACCACTCCCTCATTTTCAAGCCCACCTACACAAATCTTATATCAAAACGTTCAGCTATCCCTGGTGCCACTAAACATGTAAACGGCTAAGCCGTAGTCCTGATAGTTTTCACAATATGACCATTTGTTTGCAACCAACGCCGTCCATTGACATTCATTGAAACTTCACTCTGCAAAGCTCAAATTTGAAGTGAAATTTCTAAACTGCGGCTGTGCCTTCATTTTTAATACTTCAGAGACATACTATGCATCAAAATGTAGGTCTGGGTCTTGTGATTCTCACAATATAAAGCTCTTCGCTGTAGGATTGATAGTTTTTAAAATACGACCGTTTGAATATGGCAACCGCCAAAATACTCTGACCTGTGTCAAGCTGCAGCAGCAAGTGATGTCATAGACAGGGCCTTTTGAACACCTGCTAATGTTTTTATAAATGTATGGTTTAATGTAACTGTGCAACAACGTTGCAATTAAATGTGCTATGTAAATGATAACAGTTACTCCGCCCACTCCAGTTGTAGACTACAGGTGGAGGCAAGAACACTTCACACAATTTCCCCAGAAATTGTAACTTTTCTAGTTATTAAGTGTTCTTGCATAGCAAGACCACTTAATGTTATCTCACATATATATTATTATTATTATAGCAAAATTTGCCACCCTAACTCCTCCCACAGTTTTTACACTACATAGACAAAAATTTACCAAAACGTGCAGATTGTTCCCGATCGGATTGCTATTACTTTGTGGAACGTTTCGCCGAATGGTTCACGGAATATCGTCGTTTTTGTGGCGCAATTTGTCCCATAGGAATGAATGGCAAAGCTAGAGTGGGAGCTGCCAAAAGCTGAAAAATCAGGACATGATTTCTAAACTGCCACCACTCCCTCATTTTCAAGCCCACCTACACAAATCTTATATCAAAACGTTCAGCTATCCCTGGTGCCACTAAACATGTAAACGGCTAAGCCATAGTCCTGATAGTTTTCACAATATGACCATTTGTTTGCAACCAACGCCGTCCATTGACATTCATTGAAACTTCACTCTGCAAAGCTCAAATTTGAAGTGAAATTTCTAAACTGCGGCTGTGCCTTCATTTTTAATACTTCAGAGACATACTATGCATCAAAATGTAGGTCTGGGTCTTGTGATTCTCACAATATAAAGCTCTTCGCTGTAGGATTGATAGTTTTTAAAATACGACCGTTTGAATATGGCAACCGCCAAAATACTCTGACCTGTGTCAAGCTGCAGCAGCAAGTGATGTCATAGACAGGGCCTTTTGAACACCTGCTAATGTTTTTATAAATGTATGGTTTAATGTAACTGTGCAACAACGTTGCAATTAAATGTGCTATGTAAATGATAACAGTTACTCCGCCCACTCCAGTTGTAGACTACAGGTGGAGGCAAGAACACTTCACACAATTTCCCCAGAAATTGTAACTTTTCTAGTTATTATAGCAAAATTTGCCACCCTAACTCCTCCCACAGTTTTTACACTACATAGACAAAAATTTACCAAAACGTGCAGATTGTTCCCGATCGGATTGCTATTACTTTGTGGAACGTTTCGCCGAATGGTTCACGGAATATCGTCGTTTTTGTGGCGCAATTTGTCCCATAGGAATGAATGGCAAAGCTAGAGTGGGAGCTGCCAAAAGCTGAAAAATCAGGACATGATTTCTAAACTGCCACCACTCCCTCATTTTAAAGCCCACCTACACAAATCTTATATCAAAACGTTCAGCTATCCCTGGTGCCACTAAACATGTAAACGGCTAAGCCGTAGTCCTGATAGTTTTCACAATATGACCATTTGTTTGCAACCAACGCCGTCCATTGACATTCATTGAAACTTCACTCTGCAAAGCTCAAATTTGAAGTGAAATTTCTAAACTGCGGCTGTGCCTTCATTTTTAATACTTCAGAGACATACTATGCATCAAAATGTAGGTCTGGGTCTTGTGATTCTCACAATATAAAGCTCTTCGCTGTAGGATTGATAGTTTTTAAAATACGACCGTTTGAATATGGCAACCGCCAAAATACTCTGACCTGTGTCAAGCTGCAGCAGCAAGTGATGTCATAGACAGGGCCTTTTGAACACCTGCTAATGTTTTTATAAATGTATGGTTTAATGTAACTGTGCAACAACGTTGCAATTAAATGTGCTATGTAAATGATAACAGTTACTCCGCCCACTCCAGTTGTAGACTACAGGTGGAGGCAAGAACACTTCACACAATTTCCCCAGAAATTGTAACTTTTCTAGTTTTTATTGTAATGCCTTTTATTTTTTCAACATACCGCGTTTTTTTTTAATCTTTGGAACGCCATGGGTTAAAAGCCGGATCCGTACGCATCATGTGACTATGGAAGACGGCGGTTCCTTGTTACAAGAATAGAACGACATTTTCACAACAGAACCAAATTATTTCCCATGTAATTAAGTCATTAAATGACAAAACACCCAGTGCGTTGCTTAGGGATTGTGTTTGCGTCTGCGATAACTGCCAGACTCCTGATCTATGCAGTAATCCCAAATAAATGGCGCTGGCCTCTGCCTCCTTATTTTCATTAGCAAATGGCTGAAAGGTGGTCGGCTTAATGGGTGTTTCTCAATCGAAGGGAAAAAGGGTTTGCAAACATAGAATTATTGTCGAGAATGTTAATGTAGCCTTTCAATTTGTCATTAGTGACTACGCTTCTCTGCTTTGAACTCCAATATTTATAAGACCACAATCAAAATCTCAGATTTGCCTTTTCAAGGGGATTTTTAAAAGCCCATCATTATACGGAGCTATTTAGTGCAGGGGGAAAAAAACCGGTGAGTGGTGAGAAAAAAAGAACGTGAAAAATCACAGAGCTGAAAACACAGGATAGTGGGTCGGGCTGACAACTTCTGGGACGTGGGGGAGGAGGAGGGGGGGTGCCAAAAAATTTGCAACTTCGCCAGCCCAGTCCTTATCTTAGACTAGTCCCACCCCAATACTTCTTTACCTCCTCCCCGTTGCCTACCTTTATGGTCTCAGCCGGTCCACCATCAGAAATTTCAGGGCCCCTGAAAAAAATTCTGCCCCCCCTTCGATAGTTTATCAATTAATGTGTGACTAAAAGCTGGGGTCCGCATCCACTGGATGTCACATATTAATTGGTAAACTATCAGAATTTTTTTTTGCCCTGGGAAGTGCCTACACACACACACATACACACCCACACTTACACACTCACGCATAAATACAGGGAGTGCAGAATTATTAGGCAAGTTGTATTTTTGAGGATTAATTTTATTATTGAACAACAACCATGTTCTCAATGAACCCAAAAAACTCATTAATATCAAAGCTGAATATTTTTGGAAGTAGTTTTTAGTTTGTTTTTAGTTTTAGCTATTTTAGGGGGATATCTGTGTGTGTAGGTGACTATTACTGTGCATAATTATTAGGCAACTTAACAAAAAACAAATATATACCCATTTCAATTATTTATTTTTACCAGTGAAACCAATATAACATCTCAACATTCACAAATATACATTTCTGACATTCAAAAGCAAAACAAAAACAAATCAGTGACCAATATAGCCACCTTTCTTTGCAAGGACACTGTCAGTGTTTTGATCTGTTCACCATCAACATTGCGTGCAGCAGCAACCACAGCCTCCCAGACACTGTTCAGAGAGGTGTACTGTTTTCCCTCCTTGTAAATCTCACATTTGATGATGGACCACTGGTTCTCAATGGGGTTCAGATCAGGTGAACAAGGAGGCCATGTCATTAGGTTTTCTTCTTTTATACCCTTTCTTGCCAGCCACGCTGTGGAGTACTTGGACGCGTGTGATGGAGCATTGTCCTGCATGAAAATCATGTTTTTCTTGAAGGATGCAGACTTCTTCCTGTACCACTGCTTGAAGAAGGTGTCTTCCAGGAACTGGCGGTAGGACTGGGAGTTGAAATTGACTCCATCCTCAACCCGAAAAGGCCCCACAAGCTTTGATGATACCAGCCCAAACCAGTACTCCACCTCCACCTTGCTGGTGTCTGAGTCGGACTGGAGCTCTCTGCCCTTTACCAATACAGCCACGGGCCCATCCATCTGGCCCATCAAGACTCACTCTCATTTCATCAGTCCATAAAACCTTAGAAAAATCAGTCTTGAGATATTTCTTGGCCCAGTCTTGACGTTTCAGCTTGTGTGTCCTGTTCAGTGGTGGTCGTCTTTCAGCCTTTCTTACCTTGGCCATGTCTCTGAGTATTGTACACCTTGTGCTTTTGGGCACTCCAGTGATGTTGCATCTCTGAAATATGGCCAAACTGGTGGCAAGTGGCATCGTGGCAGCTACACGCTTGACTTTTCTCAGTTCATGGGCAGTTATTTTGCGCCTTGGTTTTTCCACACGCTTCTTGCGACCCTGTTGACTATTTTGAATGAAACGCTTGATTGTTCGATGATCACGCTTCAGAAGCTTTGCAATTTTAAGAGTGCTGCATCCCTCTGCAAGATATCTCACTATTTTTGACTTTTCTGAGCCTGTCAAGTCCTTCTTTTAACCCATTTTGCCAAAGGAAAGGAAGATGCCTAATAATTATGCACACCTGATATAGGGTGTTGATGTCATTAGACCACACCCCTTCTCATTACAGAGATGCACATCACCTAATATGCTTAATTGGTAGTAGGATTTCGAGCCTATACAGCTTGGAGTAAGACAACATGCATAAAGAGGATGATGTGGTCAAAATACTCATTTGCCTAATAATTCTGCACTCCCTGTACACACAGTCACTCTTACACACACACACACTTAGTCATCATTAGACACACACAGGCACATATACTTACAGAGACAACCTTATGCACACACAGAAATACACACATAAATATACACACTTACGGACACACAGTCACACTTACACACACACTTACACACACACACACACTTAGTGATCATTATACACACAGATACATATACTTACAGAGACAACCTTAAACACACACAGAAATACACACTTACAGACACACAGTCACACTTACAGACAGTAACACACACATTGATTCACACACAGAGAAATACACACAATAACACAGACAGAGAAATACACACACATTGGGTCCTGCCATTCATGTGGATGTTACTTTGACACGTACCAAGCATTGTTGGCCTTAAGTTTGCAATTCCCTTGTCGGTTCCTTCTTTCATGAATAAAGCCCTATACATTTACCAGCAATAAGGAAAATATATATATAGTTTTTTTTTATCTTCGCAGCGATACCTGTGACAGAACCCTCCGTCACTGGGGTTCTTGGAGAGTAATAATGGCCTGCTTCCTCCCAATAGTCTGTGGACCCAGTCTGTGTGTGTAACAGCTATGGGGGTACACACTTTGGGGCCACCAGCGGCACCCTGTCTTCAGTACAGCTGGATTTCTAACACAGGACTAGTTCACTCAAGATGTCCTTCACACTCCAGTCTCTCAGGAGGTGTTATGGAATGTTATTATGTTGCTGTTGCAATATGGTAATTATGTGTTAATACGTATTAAATGTATTTTTGGCATTATGTCAAATTCCCCCGTTGTCTTTATGTATATCATTCAGTGTGCTTTTGTATCTGAGTGTACTCTGGAGGTATCTGAACTTACCACCTTTGTATTCTGAAAGTAGTGAGGCAGAATCACCCTATTGTATGCCCTACTGTTATGTTGTGTTCCATTATGTGTTTGTATTTAAAGGTGTGATTATGTTATATCCTACTGGATCTAATTACCTGTTTTAAATGAGTCTCTCTATTTTTGAGGCTTACTATGTAATAATTAGTTTAACCTGTGCTTTCCCCTTAGTTGAAGTCCCATTGTCTATGTATAAATATCTGTGCTGTTTTCAAATAAAAATCCATTCCTGTTTCAAAGTTACTGGTCCTGTCTGGTGATTTGGAAGCTCCATCCACAACACTGGTTCTGCGTGGTGGCTTGGGGTGGCTGATACAAGGAAGCAGAGTTCTGTCGGAGGTACCTAGTCGGGGTACCAGGTGGTCCATCACAATACCTTTGTACACACCTTCAAAAAAATCAGGTTTGTTCTTTGCTCCTTTTTACAATGATCAGCAATTGAATGATAGAAGGAGACTATTTTTTTCACGCATGTTCAACAGTTTTATTTTGTTTCCTAAAGTTGGAGTGTTGGGATGTCACCGGAGACTTCAATCCTTGTGCTCTCCACCACGCTAGACATAAACTGTTTGGGGGCAAGGATGGCACAAACAAGCTGTTTGGGGACAAAAGTTGACTCAGACAAGCTGTTTGGGGACAAATATGGTGCAGACAAGCTGTTTGGGGGCAATAACGGTACAAACATGCTGTTTGGGGGCACAGCTGGCACTGACAAGCTTTATGGGGCAAAGATCACACTAATAAGCTGTTTGGGGGCAAAGCTGGCACTACCCTTGCCACTACCTTACCCACAATGCCACTTACCCATTCCATCAAATTCACCTGGGACTGTTGGGGTGATGATCAGAAAGGGGGGAGGTGCCACGAGGGTGGCCTGCACAGGGCGCCGGAACAACTAAGGCCAGTCCTGGTGGTTAGAGTAACTTTTTAACACATTAGGGGGAAAAGGGTGAATTTTCCCCCCCGACAAAAATAGGTTCCTCAAATGGCCCACAGGACTTCTAATACTTATTAATTATTATTAATGGGGATGGGAACCTGCCAAATAATTTCCAGCACCCCGCTAATACTACCTGGGATGGAAGCTTGCACCCTGATATTACCAGGGATGGAAGCCTGCACCCAGATAATATTACCAGGGATGGTAGCCTGCACCCAGATAATATTACCAGGGATGGTAACCTGCACCCAGATAATATTACCAGGGATGGTAACCTGCACCCAGATAATATTACCAGGGATGGAAGCCTGCACCCAGATAATATTACCAGGGATGGAAGCCTGCACCCAGATAATATTACCAGGGATGGTAACCTGCACCCAGATAATATTACCCGGGATGGAAGCCTGCACCCAGATAATATTACCAGGGATGGAAGCCTGCACCCAGATAATATTACCAGGGATGGTAACCTGCACCCAGATATATTAACAGGGATGGAAGCCTGCACCCAGATAATATTACCAGGGATGGTAGCCTGCACCCAGATAATATTACCAGGGATGGAAGCCTGCACCCAGATAATATTACCAGGGATGGAAGCCTGCACCCAGATAATATTACCAGGGATGGAAGCCTGCACCCAGATAATAATACCAGGGATGGAAGCCTGCACCCAGATAATATTACCAGGGATGGAAGCCTGCACCCTGATAATATTACCAGGGACGGAAGCCTGCACCTTGATAATATTACCAGGGATGGAAGCCTGCACTCCGATAATATTACCAGGGATGGAAGCCTGCACCCAGATAATATTACCCAGGATGGAAGCCTTCACCCAGATAATTTTACCAGGGATTGAAGCCTGCACCCAGATAATATTACCAGGGATGGGAGCCTGCACCCAGATAATATTACCAGGGATGGAAGCCTGCACCCAGATAATATTACCAGGGATGGAAGCCTGCACCCAGATAATATTACCAGGGATGGAAGCCTGCACCCAGATAATATTACCAGGGATGGAAGCCTGCACCCAAATAATATTACCAGGGATGGAAGCCTGCACCCAGATAATATTACCAGGGATGGAAGCCTGCACCCAGATAATATTACCAGGGATGGAAGCCTGCACCCTGATAATATTACCAGGGACGGAAGCCTGCACCTTGATAATATTACCAGGGATGGAAGCCTGCACTCCGATAATATTACCAGGGATGGAAGCCTGCACCCAGATAATATTACCCAGGATGGAAGCCTTCACCCAGATAATTTTACCAGGGATTGAAGCCTGCACCCAGATAATATTACCAGGGATGGGAGCCTGCACCCAGATAATATTACCAGGGATGGAAGCCTGCACCCAGATAATATTACCAGGGATGGAAGCCTGCACCCAGATAATATTACCAGGGATGGGAGCCTGCACCCTGATATTAGCTGGGATGGAAGCCTGCACCCAGATAATATTACCAGGGATGGAAGCCTGCACCCAGATAATATTACCAGGGATGGAAGCCTGCACCCTGATAATATTACCAGGGACGGAAGCCTGCACCTTGATAATATTACCAGGGATGGAAGCCTGCACTCCGATAATATTACCAGGGATGGAAGCCTGCACCCAGATAATATTACCCAGGATGGAAGCCTTCACCCAGATAATTTTACCAGGGATTGAAGCATGCACCCAGATAATATTACCAGGGATGGGAGCCTGCACCCAGATAATATTACCAGGGATGGAAGCCTGCACCCAGATAATATTACCAGGGATGGAAGCCTGCACCCAGATAATATTACCAGGGATGGAAGCCTGCACCCTGATAATATTACCAGGGACGGAAGCCTGCACCTTGATAATATTACCAGGGATGGAAGCCTGCACTCCGATAATATTACCAGGGATGGAAGCCTGCACCCAGATAATATTACCCAGGATGGAAGCCTTCACCCAGATAATTTTACCAGGGATTGAAGCCTGCACCCAGATAATATTACCAGGGATGGGAGCCTGCACCCAGATAATATTACCAGGGATGGAAGCCTGCACCCAGATAATATTACCAGGGATGGAAGCCTGCACCCAGATAATATTACCAGGGATGGAAGCCTGCACCCAGATAATATTACCAGGGATAGAAGCCTGCACCCAGATAATATTACCAGGGATGGAAGCCTGCACCCAGATAATATTAGCAGGGATGGAAGCCTGCACTCAGATAATATTACCAGGGATGGAAGCCTGCACCCAGATAATATTACCAGGGATGGGAGCCTGCACCCTGATATTAGCTGGGATGGAAGCCTGCACCCAGATAATATTACCAGGGATGGAAGCCTGCACCCAGATAATATTACCAGGGATGGAAGCCTGCACCCAGATAATATTACAAGGGACGGAAGCCTGCACCTTGATAATATTACCAGGGATGGAAGCCTGCACTCCGATAATATTACCAGGGATGGAAGCCTGCACCCAGATAATATTACCCAGGATGGAAGCCTTCACCCAGATAATTTTACCAGGGATTGAAGCCTGCACCCAGATAATATTACCAGGGATGGGAGCCTGCACCCAGATAATATTACCAGGGATGGAAGCCTGCACCCAAATAATATTACCAGGGATGGAAGCCTGCACCCAGATAATATTACCAGGGATGGAAGCCTGCACCCAGATAATATTACCAGGGATGGAAGCCTGCACCCTGATAATATTACCAGGGACGGAAGCCTGCACCTTGATAATATTACCAGGGATGGAAGCCTGCACTCCGATAATATTACCAGGGATGGAAGCCTGCACCCAGATAATATTACCCAGGATGGAAGCCTTCACCCAGATAATTTTACCAGGGATTGAAGCCTGCACCCAGATAATATTACCAGGGATGGAAGCCTGCACCCAGATAATATTACCAGGGATGGAAGCCTGCACCCAGATAATATTACCAGGGATGGAAGCCTGCACCCAGATAATATTACCAGGGATAGAAGCCTGCACCCAGATAATATTACCAGGGATGGAAGCCTGCACCCAGATAATATTACCAGGGATGGAAGCCTGCACCCAGATAATATTACCAGGGATGGAAGCCTGCACCCAGATAATATTACCAGGGATGGGAGCCTGCACCCAGATAATATTACCAGGGATGGAAGCCTGCACCCAGATAATATTACCAGGGATGGAAGCCTGCACCCCGATAATATTACCAGGGACGGAAGCCTGCACCTTGATAATATTACCAGGGATGGAAGCCTGCACTCCGATAATATTACCAGGGATGGAAGCCTGCACCCAGATAATATTACCCAGGATGGAAGCCTTCACCCAGATAATTTTACCAGGGATTGAAGCCTGCACCCAGATAATATTACCAGGGATGGGAGCCTGCACCCAGATAATATTACCAGGGATGGAAGCCTGCACCCAGATAATATTACCAGGGATGGAAGCCTGCACCCAGATAATATTACCAGGGATGGAAGCCTGCACCCAGATAATATTACCAGGGATGGAAGCCAGCACCCTGATATTAGCTGGGATGGAAGCATGCACCCAGATAATATTACCAGGGATGGAAGCCTGCACCCAGATAATATTACCAGGGATGGAAGCCTGCACCCAGATAATATTACCAGGGATGGAAGCCTGCACCCAGATAATATTATCAGAGATGGAAGCCTGCACCCAGATAATATTACCAGGGATGGTAACCTGCACCCAGATAATATTACCAGGGATGGAAGCCTGCACCCAGATAATATTACCAGGGATGGAAGCCTGCACCCCGATAATATTACCAGGGATGGAAGCCTGCACCCCGATAATATTACCAGGGATGGAAGCCTGCACCCAGATAATATTACCAGGGATGGGAGCCTGCACCCAGATAATATTACCAGGGATGGTAACCTGCACCCAGATAATATTACCAGGGATGGAAGCCTGCACCCAGATAATATTACCAGGGATGGAAGCCTGCACCCAGATAATATTACCAGGGATGGAAGCCTGCACCCAGATAATATTACCAGGGATGGTAACCTGCACCCAGATATATTAACAGGGATGGAAGCCTGCACCCAGATAATATTACCAGGGATGGTAGCCTGCACCCAGATAATATTACCAGGGATGGAAGCCTGCACCCAGATAATATTACCAGGGATGGAAGCCTGCACCCAGATAATATTACCAGGGATGGAAGCCTGCACCCAGATAATATTACCAGGGATGGAAGCCTGCACCCAGATAATATTACCAGGGATGGAAGCCTGCACCCTGATAATATTACCAGGGACGGAAGCCTGCACCTTTATAATATTACCAGGGATGGAAGCCTGCACTCCGATAATATTACCAGGGATGGAAGCCTGCACCCAGATAATATTACCCAGGATGGAAGCCTTCACCCAGATAATTTTACCAGGGATTGAAGCCTGCACCCAGATAATATTACCAGGGATGGGAGCCTGCACCCAGATAATATTACCAGGGATGGAAGCCTGCACCCAGATAATATTACCAGGGATAGAAGCCTGCACCCAGATAATATTACCAGGGATGGAAGCCTGCACCCAGATAATATTACCAGGGATGGAAGCCTGCACACAGATAATATTACCAGGGATGGAAGCCTGCACCCAGATAATATTACCAGGGATGGAAGCCTGCACCCAGATAATATTACCAGGGATGGAAGCCTGCACCCTGATATTAGCTGGGATGGAAGCCTGCACCCAGATAATATTACCAGGGATGGAAGCCTGCACCCCGATAATATTACCAGGGATGGAAGCCTGCACCCTGATATTAGCTGGGATGGAAGCCTGCACCCAGATAATATTACCAGGGATGGAAGCCTGCACCCAGATAATATTACCAGGGATGGAAGCCTGCACCCAGATAATATTACCAGGGATGGAAGCCTGCACCCAGATAATATTATCAGAGATGGAAGCCTGCACCCAGATAATATTACCAGGGATGGTAACCTGCACCCAGATAATATTACCAGGGATGGAAGCCTGCACCCAGATAATATTACCAGGGATGGAAGCCTGCACCCAGATAATATTACCAGGGATGGAAGCCTGCACCCTGATAATATTACCAGGGATGGAAGCCTGCACCCCGATAATATTACCAGGGATGGTAACCTGCACCCAGATAATATTACCAGGGATGGAAGCCTGCACCCCGATAATATTACCCAGGATGGAAGCCTGCACCCAGATAATATTACCAGGGATGGAAGCCTGCACCCAGATAATATTATCAGGGATGGTAACACGCACCCAGATAATATTACCAGGGATGGTAACCTGCACATAGATAATATTACCAGGGATTGAAGCCTGCACCCAGATAATATTACCAGGGATGGAAGCCTGCACCCAGATAATATTACCAGGGATGGTAACCTGCACCCCGATAATATTACCAGGGATGGAAGCCTGCACCCAGATAATATTACCAGGGATGGAAGCCTGCACCCAGATAATATTACCAGGGATGGAAGCCTGCACCCAGATAATATTACCAGGGATGGTAACCTGCACCCAGATAATATTACCAGGGATGGTAACCTGCACCCAGATAATATTACCAGGGATGGAAGCCTGCACTCAGATAATATTACCTGGGATGGAAGCCTGCACCCAGATAATATTACCAGGGATGGAAGCCTGCACCCAGATAATATTACCAGGGATGGAAGCCTGCACCCAGATAATATTACCAGGGATGGGAGTCTGCACCCAGATAATATTACCCAGGATGGAAGCCTGCACCCAGATAATATTACCAGGGATGGGAGCCTGCACCCCGATAATATTACCAGAGATTGAAGCCTGCACCCAGATAATATTACCAAGGTTGGAAGCCTGCACCCAGATAATATTACCAGGGATGGAAGCCTGCACCCAGATAATATTACCAGGATGGAAGCCTGCATCCAGATAATATTACCAGGGATGGAAGCCTGCACCCAGATAATATTACCAGGGATGGTAACCTGCACCCAGATAATATTACCAGGGATGGAAGCCTGCACCCAGATAATATTACCAGGGATGGTAACCTGCACCCGATAATATTACCCAGGATGGAAGCCTGCACCCAGATAATATTACCAGGGATGGAATCCTGCACCCAGATAATATTATCAGGGATGGTAACACGCACCCAGATAATATTACCAGGGATGGAAGCCTGCACCCAGATAATATTACCCAGGATGGAAGCCTGCACCCAGATAATATTACCAGGGATGGAATCCTGCACCCAGATAATATTACCAAGGTTGGAATCCTGCACCCAGATAATATTACCAGGGATGGTAACCTGCACCCTGATAATATTACCAGGGATGGAAGCCTGCACCCAGATAATATTACCAGGGATGGAAGCCTGCACCCCGATAATATTACCAGGGATGGAAGCCTGCACCCCGATAATATTACCAGGGATGGAAGCCTGCACCCAGATAATATTACCAGGGATGGGAGCCTGCACCCAGATAATATTACCAGGGATGGTAACCTGCACCCAGATAATATTACCAGGGATGGAAGCCTGCACCCAGATAATATTACCAGGGATGGAAGCCTGCACCCCGATAATATTACCAGGGATGGAAGCCTGCACCCAGATAATATTACCAGGGATGGTAACCTGCACCCAGATATATTAACAGGGATGGAAGCCTGCACCCAGATAATATTACCAGGGATGGTAGCCTGCACCCAGATAATATTACCAGGGATGGAAGCCTGCACCCAGATAATATTACCAGGGATGGAAGCCTGCACCCAGATAATATTACCAGGGATGGAAGCCTGCACCCAGATAATATTACCAGGGATGGAAGCCTGCACCCTGATAATATTACCAGGGACGGAAGCCTGCACCTTGATAATATTACCAGGGATGGAAGCCTGCACTCCGATAATATTACCAGGGATGGAAGCCTGCACCCAGATAATATTACCCAGGATGGAAGCCTTCACCCAGATAATTTTACCAGGGATTGAAGCCTGCACCCAGATAATATTACCAGGGATGGGAGCCTGCACCCAGATAATATTCACAGGGATGGAAGCCTGCACCCAGATAATATTACCAGGGATGGAAGCCTGCACCCAGATAATATTACCAGGGATAGAAGCCTGCACCCAGATAATATTACCAGGGATGGAAGCCTGCACCCAGATAATATTACCAGGGATGGAAGCCTGCACCCAGATAATATTACCAGGGATGGAAGCCTGCACCCAGATAATATTACCAGGGATGGAAGCCTGCACCCAGATAATATTACCAGGGATGGAAGCCTGCACCCTGATATTAGCTGGGATGGAAGCCTGCCCCCAGATAATATTACCAGGGATGGAAGCCTGCACCCCGATAATATTACCAGGGATGGAAGCCTGCACCCAGATAATATTACCAGGGAAGGAAGCCTGCACCCTGATATTAGCTGGGATGGAAGCCTGCACCCAGATAATATTACCAGGGATGGTAGCCTGCACCCAGATAATATTACCAGGGATGGAAGCCTGCACCCAGATAATATTACCAGGGATGGAAGCCTGCACCCAGATAATATTACCAAGGATGGAAGCCTGCACCCAGATAATATTACCAGGGATGGAAGCCTGCACCCAGATAATATTACCAGGGATGGAAGCCTGCACCCTGATAATATTACCAGGGACGGAAGCCTGCACCTTGATAATATTACCAGGGATGGAAGCCTGCACTCCGATAATATTACCAGGGATGGAAGCCTACACCCAGATAATATTACCCAGGATGGAAGCCTTCACCCAGATAATTTTACCAGGGATTGAAGCCTGCACCCAGATAATATTACCAGGGATGGGAGCCTGCACCCAGATAATATTACCAGGGATGGAAGCCTGCACCCAGATAATATTACCAGGGATGGAAGCCTGCACCCAGATAATATTACCAGGGATAGAAGCCTGCACCCAGATAATATTACCAGGGATGGAAGCCTGCACCCAGATAATATTACCAGGGATGGAAGCCTGCACCCTGATATTAGCTGGGATGGAAGCCTGCACCCAGATAATATTACCAGGGATGGAAGCCTGCACCCAGATAATATTACCAGGGATGGAAGCCTGCACCCTGATATTAGCTGGGATGGAAGCCTGCACCCAGATAATATTACCAGGGATGGAAGCCTGCACCCCGATAATATTACCAGGGATGGAAGCCTGCACCCAGATAATATTACCAGGGATGGAAGCCTGCACCCTGATATTAGCTGGGATGGAAGCCTGCACCCAGATAATATTACCAGGGATGGTAACCTGCACCCGATAATATTACCCAGGATGGAAGCCTGCACCCAGATAATATTACCAGGGATGGAATCCTGCACCCAGATAATATTATCAGGGATGGTAACACGCACCCAGATAATATTACCAGGGATGGAAGCCTGCACCCAGATAATATTACCCAGGATGGAAGCCTGCACCCAGATAATATTACCAGGGATGGAATCCTGCACCCAGATAATATTACCAAGGTTGGAATCCTGCACCCAGATAATATTACCAGGGATGGTAACCTGCACCCTGATAATATTACCAGGGATGGAAGCCTGCACCCAGATAATATTACCAGGGATGGAAGCCTGCACCCCGATAATATTACCAGGGATGGAAGCCTGCACCCCGATAATATTACCAGGGATGGAAGCCTGCACCCAGATAATATTACCAGGGATGGGAGCCTGCACCCAGATAATATTACCAGGGATGGTAACCTGCACCCAGATAATATTACCAGGGATGGAAGCCTGCACCCAGATAATATTACCAGGGATGGAAGCCTGCACCCCGATAATATTACCAGGGATGGAAGCCTGCACCCAGATAATATTACCAGGGATGGTAACCTGCACCCAGATATATTAACAGGGATGGAAGCCTGCACCCAGATAATATTACCAGGGATGGTAGCCTGCACCCAGATAATATTACCAGGGATGGAAGCCTGCACCCAGATAATATTACCAGGGATGGAAGCCTGCACCCAGATAATATTACCAGGGATGGAAGCCTGCACCCAGATAATATTACCAGGGATGGAAGCCTGCACCCTGATAATATTACCAGGGACGGAAGCCTGCACCTTGATAATATTACCAGGGATGGAAGCCTGCACTCCGATAATATTACCAGGGATGGAAGCCTGCACCCAGATAATATTACCCAGGATGGAAGCCTTCACCCAGATAATTTTACCAGGGATTGAAGCCTGCACCCAGATAATATTACCAGGGATGGGAGCCTGCACCCAGATAATATTCACAGGGATGGAAGCCTGCACCCAGATAATATTACCAGGGATGGAAGCCTGCACCCAGATAATATTACCAGGGATAGAAGCCTGCACCCAGATAATATTACCAGGGATGGAAGCCTGCACCCAGATAATATTACCAGGGATGGAAGCCTGCACCCAGATAATATTACCAGGGATGGAAGCCTGCACCCAGATAATATTACCAGGGATGGAAGCCTGCACCCAGATAATATTACCAGGGATGGAAGCCTGCACCCTGATATTAGCTGGGATGGAAGCCTGCCCCCAGATAATATTACCAGGGATGGAAGCCTGCACCCCGATAATATTACCAGGGATGGAAGCCTGCACCCAGATAATATTACCAGGGATGGAAGCCTGCACCCTGATATTAGCTGGGATGGAAGCCTGCACCCAGATAATATTACCAGGGATGGTAACCTGCACCCAGATATATTAACAGGGATGGAAGCCTGCACCCAGATAATATTACCAGGGATGGTAGCCTGCACCCAGATAATATTACCAGGGATGGAAGCCTGCACCCAGATAATATTACCAGGGATGGAAGCCTGCACCCAGATAATATTACCAAGGATGGAAGCCTGCACCCAGATAATATTACCAGGGATGGAAGCCTGCACCCAGATAATATTACCAGGGATGGAAGCCTGCACCCTGATAATATTACCAGGGACGGAAGCCTGCACCTTGATAATATTACCAGGGATGGAAGCCTGCACTCCGATAATATTACCAGGGATGGAAGCCTGCACCCAGATAATATTACCCAGGATGGAAGCCTTCACCCAGATAATTTTACCAGGGATTGAAGCCTGCACCCAGATAATATTACCAGGGATGGGAGCCTGCACCCAGATAATATTACCAGGGATGGAAGCCTGCACCCAGATAATATTACCAGGGATGGAAGCCTGCACCCAGATAATATTACCAGGGATAGAAGCCTGCACCCAGATAATATTACCAGGGATGGAAGCCTGCACCCAGATAATATTACCAGGGATGGAAGCCTGCACCCTGATATTAGCTGGGATGGAAGCCTGCACCCAGATAATATTACCAGGGATGGAAGCCTGCACCCAGATAATATTACCAGGGATGGAAGCCTGCACCCAGATAATATTATCAGGGATGGTAACACACACCCAGATAATATTACCAGGGATGGTAACCTGCACCCAGATAATATTACCAGGGATGGTAACACACACCCAGATAATATTACCAGGGATGGTAACCTGCACCCTGATAATATTACCAGGGATTGAAGCCTGCACCCAGATAATATTACCAGGGATGGTAACCTGCACCCCGATAATATTACCAGGGATGGAAGCCTGCACCCAGATAATATTACCAGGGATGGAAGCCTGCACCCAGATAATATTACCAGGGATGGAAGCCTGCACCCAGATAATATTACCAGGGATGGTAACCTGCACCCAGATAATATTACCAGGGATGGTAACCTGCACCCAGATAATATTACCAGGGATGGAAGCCTGCACTCAGATAATATTACCTGGGATGGAAGCCTGCACCCAGATAATATTACCAGGGATGGAAGCCTGCACCCAGATAATATTACCAGGGATGGAAGCCTGCACCCAGATAATATTACCAGGGATGGGAGTCTGCACCCAGATAATATTACCCAGGAAGGAAGCCTGCACCCAGATAATATTACCAGGGATGGGAGCCTGCACCCCGATAATATTACCAGAGATTGAAGCCTGCACCCAGATAATATTACCAAGGTTGGAAGCCTGCACCCAGATAATATTACCAGGGATGGAAGCCTGCACCCAGATAATATTACCAGGATGGAAGCCTGCACCCAGATAATATTACCAGGGATGGTAACCTGCACCCAGATAATATTACCAGGGATGGAAGCCTGCACCCAGATAATATTACCAGGGATGGTAACCTGCACCCGATAATATTACCCAGGATGGAAGCCTGCACCCAGATAATATTACCAGGGATGGAATCCTGCACCCAGATAATATTATCAGGGATGGTAACACGCACCCAGATAATATTACCAGGGATGGAAGCCTGCACCCAGATAATATTACCCAGGATGGAAGCCTGCACCCAGATAATATTACCAGGGATGGAATCCTGCACCCAGATAATATTACCAAGGTTGGAATCCTGCACCCAGATAATATTACCAGGGATGGTAACCTGCACCCTGATAATATTACCAGGGATGGAAGCCTGCACCCAGATAATATTACCAGGGATGGAAGCCTGCACCCCGATAATATTACCAGGGATGGAAGCCTGCACCCCGATAATATTACCAGGGATGGAAGCCTGCACCCAGATAATATTACCAGGGATGGGAGCCTGCACCCAGATAATATTACCAGGGATGGTAACCTGCACCCAGATAATATTACCAGGGATGGAAGCCTGCACCCAGATAATATTACCAGGGATGGAAGCCTGCACCCCGATAATATTACCAGGGATGGAAGCCTGCACCCAGATAATATTACCAGGGATGGTAACCTGCACCCAGATATATTAACAGGGATGGAAGCCTGCACCCAGATAATATTACCAGGGATGGTAGCCTGCACCCAGATAATATTACCAGGGATGGAAGCCTGCACCCAGATAATATTACCAGGGATGGAAGCCTGCACCCAGATAATATTACCAGGGATGGAAGCCTGCACCCAGATAATATTACCAGGGATGGAAGCCTGCACCCTGATAATATTACCAGGGACGGAAGCCTGCACCTTGATAATATTACCAGGGATGGAAGCCTGCACTCCGATAATATTACCAGGGATGGAAGCCTGCACCCAGATAATATTACCCAGGATGGAAGCCTTCACCCAGATAATTTTACCAGGGATTGAAGCCTGCACCCAGATAATATTACCAGGGATGGGAGCCTGCACCCAGATAATATTACCAGGGATGGAAGCCTGCACCCAGATAACATTACCAGGGATGGAAGCCTGCACCCAGATAATATTACCAGGGATAGAAGCCTGCACCCAGATAATATTACCAGGGATGGAAGCCTGCACCCAGATAATATTACCAGGGATGGAAGCCTGCACCCAGATAATATTACCAGGGATGGAAGCCTGCACCCAGATAATATTACCAGGGATGGAAGCCTGCACCCTGATATTAGCTGGGATGGAAGCCTGCACCCAGATAATATTACCAGGGATGGAAGCCTGCACCCCGATAATATTACCAGGGATGGAAGCCTGCACCCAGATAATATTACCAGGGATGGAAGCCTGCACCCTGATATTAGCTGGGATGGAAGCCTGCACCCAGATAATATTACCAGGGATGGTAACCTGCACCCAGATATATTAACAGGGATGGAAGCCTGCACCCAGATAATATTACCAGGGATGGAATCCTGCACCCAGATAATATTATCAGGGATGGTAACACGCACCCAGATAATATTACCAGGGATGGAAGCCTGCACCCAGATAATATTACCCAGGATGGAAGCCTGCACCCAGATAATATTACCAGGGATGGAATCCTGCACCCAGATAATATTACCAAGGTTGGAATCCTGCACCCAGATAATATTACCAGGGATGGTAACCTGCACCCTGATAATATTACCAGGGATGGAAGCCTGCACCCAGATAATATTACCAGGGATGGAAGCCTGCACCCCGATAATATTACCAGGGATGGAAGCCTGCACCCCGATAATATTACCAGGGATGGAAGCCTGCACCCAGATAATATTACCAGGGATGGGAGCCTGCACCCAGATAATATTACCAGGGATGGTAACCTGCACCCAGATAATATTACCAGGGATGGAAGCCTGCACCCAGATAATATTACCAGGGATGGAAGCCTGCACCCCGATAATATTACCAGGGATGGAAGCCTGCACCCAGATAATATTACCAGGGATGGTAACCTGCACCCAGATATATTAACAGGGATGGAAGCCTGCACCCAGATAATATTACCAGGGATGGTAGCCTGCACCCAGATAATATTACCAGGGATGGAAGCCTGCACCCAGATAATATTACCAGGGATGGAAGCCTGCACCCAGATAATATTACCAGGGATGGAAGCCTGCACCCAGATAATATTACCAGGGATGGAAGCCTGCACCCTGATAATATTACCAGGGACGGAAGCCTGCACCTTGATAATATTACCAGGGATGGAAGCCTGCACTCCGATAATATTACCAGGGATGGAAGCCTGCACCCAGATAATATTACCCAGGATGGAAGCCTTCACCCAGATAATTTTACCAGGGATTGAAGCCTGCACCCAGATAATATTACCAGGGATGGGAGCCTGCACCCAGATAATATTACCAGGGATGGAAGCCTGCACCCAGATAACATTACCAGGGATGGAAGCCTGCACCCAGATAATATTACCAGGGATAGAAGCCTGCACCCAGATAATATTACCAGGGATGGAAGCCTGCACCCAGATAATATTACCAGGGATGGAAGCCTGCACCCAGATAATATTACCAGGGATGGAAGCCTGCACCCAGATAATATTACCAGGGATGGAAGCCTGCACCCTGATATTAGCTGGGATGGAAGCCTGCACCCAGATAATATTACCAGGGATGGAAGCCTGCACCCCGATAATATTACCAGGGATGGAAGCCTGCACCCAGATAATATTACCAGGGATGGAAGCCTGCACCCTGATATTAGCTGGGATGGAAGCCTGCACCCAGATAATATTACCAGGGATGGTAACCTGCACCCAGATATATTAACAGGGATGGAAGCCTGCACCCAGATAATATTACCAGGGATGGTAGCCTGCACCCAGATAATATTACCAGGGATGGAAGCCTGCACCCAGATAATATTACCAGGGATGGAAGCCTGCACCCAGATAATATTACCAAGGATGGAAGCCTGCACCCAGATAATATTACCAGGGATGGAAGCCTGCACCCAGATAATATTACCAGGGATGGAAGCCTGCACCCTGATAATATTACCAGGGACGGAAGCCTGCACCTTGATAATATTACCAGGGATGGAAGCCTGCACTCCGATAATATTACCAGGGATGGAAGCCTGCACCCAGATAATATTACCCAGGATGGAAGCCTTCACCCAGATAATTTTACCAGGGATTGAAGCCTGCACCCAGATAATATTACCAGGGATGGGAGCCTGCACCCAGATAATATTACCAGGGATGGAAGCCTGCACCCAGATAATATTACCAGGGATGGAAGCCTGCACCCAGATAATATTACCAGGGATAGAAGCCTGCACCCAGATAATATTACCAGGGATGGAAGCCTGCACCCAGATAATATTACCAGGGATGGAAGCCTGCACCCAGATAATATTACCAGGGATGGAAGCCTGCACCCTGATATTAGCTGGGATGGAAGCCTGCACCCAGATAATATTACCAGGGATGGAAGCCTGCACCCAGATAATATTACCAGGGATGGAAGCCTGCACCCTGATATTAGCTGGGATGGAAGCCTGCACCCAGATAATATTACCAGGGATGAAAGCCTGCACCCCGATAATATTACCAGGGATGGAAGCCTGCACCCAGATAATATTACCAGGGATGGAAGCCTGCACCCTGATATTAGCTGGGATGGAAGCCTGCACCCAGATAATATTACCAGGGATGGAAGCCTGCACCCAGATAATATTACCAGGGATGGAAGCCAGCACCCAGATAATATTACCAGGGATGGAAGCCTGCACCCAGATAATATTATCAGAGATGGAAGCCTGCACCCAGATAATATTACCAGGGATGGTAACCTGCACCCAGATAATATTACCAGGGATGGAAGCCTGCACCCAGATAATATTACCAGGGATGGAAGCCTGCACCCAGATAATATTACCAGGGATGGAAGCCTGCACCCCGATAATATTACCAGGGATGGAAGCCTGCACCCCGATAATATTACCAGGGATGGAAGCCTGCACCCAGATAATATTACCAGGGATGGGAGCCTGCACCCAGATAATATTACCAGGGATGGTAACCTGCACCCAGATAATATTACCAGGGATGGAAGCCTGCACCCCGATAATATTACCCAGGATGGAAGCCTGCACCCAGATAATATTACCAGGGATGGAAGCCTGCACCCAGATAATATTATCAGGGATGGTAACACGCACCCAGATAATATTACCAGGGATGGTAACCTGCACCCAGATAATATTACCAGGGATTGAAGCCTGCACCCAGATAATATTACCAGGGATGGAAGCCTGCACCCAGATAATATTACCAGGGATGGTAACCTGCACCCAGATAATATTACCAGGGATGGAAGCCTGCACCCAGATAATATTACCAGGGATGGTAACCTGCACCCGATAATATTACCCAGGATGGAAGCCTGCACCCAGATAATATTACCAGGGATGGAATCCTGCACCCAGATAATATTATCAGGGATGGTAACACGCACCCAGATAATATTACCAGGGATGGAAGCCTGCACCCAGATAATATTACCCAGGATGGAAGCCTGCACCCAGATAATATTACCAGGGATGGAATCCTGCACCCAGATAATATTACCAAGGTTGGAATCCTGCACCCAGATAATATTACCAGGGATGGTAACCTGCACCCTGATAATATTACCAGGGATGGAAGCCTGCACCCAGATAATATTACCAGGGATGGAAGCCTGCACCCAGATAATATTACCAGGGATGGAAGCCTGCACCCAGATAATATTACCAGGGATGGAAGCCTGCACCCAGATAATATTACCAGGGATGGAAGCCTGCACCCAGATAATATTACCAGGGATGGGAGCCTGCACCCAGATAATATTACCAGGGATGGGAGCCTGCACCCAGATAATATTACCAGGGATGGAAGCCTGCACCCCGATAATATTACCAGGGATTGAAGCCTGCACCCAGATAATATTACCAGGGATGGGAGCCTGCACCCAGATAATATTTCCAGGGATGGAAGCCTGCACCCAGATAATATTACCAAGGATGGAAGCCTGCACCCAGATATTATTACCAGGGATGGAAGCCTGCACCCCGATAATATTACCAGGGATGGTAACCTGCACCCAGATAATATTACCAGGGATGGGAGCCTGCACCCAGATAATATTACCAGGGATGGTAACCTGCACCCAGATAATATTACCAGGGATGGAAGCCTGCACCCAGATAATATTACCAGGGATGGGAGCCTGCACCCTGATATTAGCTGGGATGGAAGCCTGCACCCAGATAATATTACCAGGGATGGAAGCCTGCACCCAGATAATATTACCAGGGATGGAAGCCTGCACCCCGATAATATTACCAGTGATGGAAGCCTGCACCCAGATAATATTACCAGGGATGGAAGCCTGCACCCTGATATTAGCTGGGATGGAAGCCTGCACCCAGAAATATTACCAGGGATGGAAGCCTGCACCCAGATAATATTACCAGGGATGGAAGCCTGCACCCAGATAATATTACCAGGGATGGAAGCCTGCACCCAGATAATATTATCAGAGATGGAAGCCTGCACCCAGATAATATTACCAGGGATGGTAACCTGCACCCAGATAATATTACCAGGGATGGAAGCCTGCACCCAGATAATATTACCAGGGATGGAAGCCTGCACCCAGATAATATTACCAGGGATGGAAGCCTGCACCCCGATAATATTACCAGGGATGGAAGCCTGCACCCCGATAATATTACCAGGGATGGAAGCCTGCACCCAGATAATATTACCAGGGATGGGAGCCTGCACCCAGATAATATTACCAGGGATGGTAACCTGCACCCAGATAATATTACCAGGGATGGAAGCCTGCACCCCGATAATATTACCCAGGATGGAAGCCTGCACCCAGATAATATTACCAGGGATGGAAGCCTGCACCCAGATAATATTATCAGGGATGGTAACACGCACCTAGATAATATTACCAGGGATGGTAACCTGCACCCAGATAATATTACCAGGGATTGAAGCCTGCACCCAGATAATATTACCAGGGATGGAAGCCTGCACCCAGATAATATTACCAGGGATGGTAACCTGCACCCAGATAATATTACCAGGGATGGAAGCCTGCACCCTGATATTAGCTGGGATGGAAGCCTGCACCCAGAAATATTACCAGGGATGGAAGCCTGCACCCAGATAATATTACCAGGGATGGAAGCCTGCACCCAGATAATATTACCAGGGATGGAAGCCTGCACCCAGATAATATTATCAGAGATGGAAGCCTGCACCCAGATAATATTACCAGGGATGGTAACCTGCACCCAGATAATATTACCAGGGATGGAAGCCTGCACCCAGATAATATTACCAGGGATGGAAGCCTGCACCCAGATAATATTACCAGGGATGGAAGCCTGCACCCCGATAATATTACCAGGGATGGAAGCCTGCACCCCGATAATATTACCAGGGATGGAAGCCTGCACCCAGATAATATTACCAGGGATGGGAGCCTGCACCCAGATAATATTACCAGGGATGGTAACCTGCACCCAGATAATATTACCAGGGATGGAAGCCTGCACCCCGATAATATTACCCAGGATGGAAGCCTGCACCCAGATAATATTACCAGGGATGGAAGCCTGCACCCAGATAATATTATCAGGGATGGTAACACGCACCTAGATAATATTACCAGGGATGGTAACCTGCACCCAGATAATATTACCAGGGATTGAAGCCTGCACCCAGATAATATTACCAGGGATGGAAGCCTGCACCCAGATAATATTACCAGGGATGGTAACCTGCACCCCGATAATATTACCAGGGATGGAAGCCTGCACCCAGATAATATTACCAGGGATGGAAGCCTGCACCCTGATATTAGCTGGGATGGAAGCCTGCACCCAGATAATATTACCAGGGATGGAAGCCTGCACCCAGATAATATTACCAGGGATGGAAGCCTGCACCCAGATAATATTATCAGAGATGGAAGCCTGCACCCAGATAATATTACCAGGGATGGTAACCTGCACCCAGATAATATTACCAGGGATGGAAGCCTGCACCCAGATAATATTACCAGGGATGGAAGCCTGCACCCAGATAATATTACCAGGGATGGTAACCTGCACCCCGATAATATTACCAGGGATGGAAGCCTGCACCCAGATAATATTACCAGGGATGGAAGCCTGCACCCAGATAATATTACCAGGGATGGAAGCCTGCACCCAGATAATATTACCAGGGATGGTAACCTGCACCCAGATAATATTACCAGGGATGGTAACCTGCACCCAGATAATATTACCAGGGATGGAAGCCTGCACTCAGATAATATTACCTGGGATGGAAGCCTGCACCCAGATAATATTACCAGGGATGGAAGCCTGCACCCAGATAATATTACCAGGGATGGAAGCCTGCACCCAGATAATATTACCAGGGATTGAAGCCTGCACCCAGATAATATTACCAGGGATGGTAGCCTGCACCCAGATAATATTACCAGGGATGGAAGCCTGCACCCAGATAATATTACCATGGATGGGAGCCTGCACCCAGATAATATTACCAGGGATGGGAGCCTGCACCCAGATAATATTACCAGGGATGGAAGCCTGCACCCCGATAATATTACCAGGGATTGAAGCCTGCACCCAGATAATATTACCAGGGATGGGAGCCTGCACCCTGATAATATTTCCAGGGATGGAAGCCTGCACCCAGATAATATTACCAAGGATGGAAGCCTGCACCCAGATATTATTACCAGGGATGGAAGCCTGCACCCCAATAATATTACCAGGGATGGAAGCCTGCACCCAGATAATATTACCAGGGATGGAAGCCTGCACCCTGATATTAGCTGGGATGGAAGCCTGCACCCAGATAATATTACCAGGGATGGAAGCCTGCACCCAGATAATATTACCAGGGATGGAAGCCTGCACCCTGATATTAGCTGGGATGGAAGCCTGCACCCAGATAATATTACCAGGGATGGAAGCCTGCACCCAGATAATATTACCAGGGATGGAAGCCTGCACCCAGATAATATTACCAGGGATGGAAGCCTGCACCCAGATAATATTACCAGGGATGGAAGCCTGCACCCAGATAATATTACCAGGGATGGAAGCCTGCACCCCGATAATATTACCAGGGATGGAAGCCTGCACCCAGATAATATTACCAGGGATGGAAGCCTGCACCCTGATATTAGCTGGGATGGAAGCCTGCACACAGATAATATTACCAGGGATGGAAGCCTGCACCCAGATAATATTACCAGGGATGGAAGCCTGCACCCAGATAATATTACCAGGGATGGTAACCTGCACCCAGATAATATTACCAGGGATGGAAGCCTGCACCCAGATAATATTACCAGGGATGGAAGCCTGCACCCAGATAATATTACCAGGGATGGAAGCCTGCACCCAGATAATATTACCAGGGATGGTAGCCTGCACCCAGATAATATTACCAGGGATGGAAGCCTGCACCCAGATAATATTACCATGGATGGGAGCCTGCACCCAGATAATATTACCAGGGATGGGAGCCTGCACCCAGATAATATTACCAGGGATGGAAGCCTGCACCCCGATAATATTACCAGGGATTGAAGCCTGCACCCAGATAATATTACCAGGGATGGGAGCCTGCACCCTGATAATATTTCCAGGGATGGAAGCCTGCACCCAGATAATATTACCAAGGATGGAAGCCTGCACCCAGATATTATTACCAGGGATGGAAGCCTGCACCCCGATAATATTACCAGGGATGGAAGCCTGCACCCAGATAATATTACCAGGGATGGAAGCCTGCACCCTGATATTAGCTGGGATGGAAGCCTGCACCCAGATAATATTACCAGGGATGGAAGCCTGCACCCAGATAATATTACCAGGGATGGAAGCCTGCACCCAGATAATATTACCAGGGATGGAAGCCTGCACCCCGATAATATTACCAGGGATGGAAGCCTGCACCCAGATAATATTACCAGGGATGGAAGCCTGCACCCTGATATTAGCTGGGATGGAAGCCTGCACCCAGATAATATTACCAGGGATGGAAGCCTGCACCCAGATAATATTACCAGGGATGGAAGCCTGCACCCAGATAATATTACCAGGGATGGAAGCCTGCACCCAGATAATATTATCAGAGATGGAAGCCGGCACCCAGATAATATTACCAGGGATGGTAACCTGCACCCAGATAATATTACCAGGGATGGAAGCCTGCACCCAGATAATATTACCAGGGATGGAAGCCTGCACCCAGATAATATTACCAGGGATGGAAGCCTGCACCCCGATAATATTACCAGGGATGGAAGCCTGCACCCCGATAATATTACCAGGGATGGAAGCCTGCACCCAGATAATATTACCAGGGATGGGAGCCTGCACCCAGATAATATTACCAGGGATGGTAACCTGCACCCAGATAATATTACCAGGGATGGAAGCCTGCACCCCGATAATATTACCCAGGATGGAAGCCTGCACCCAGATAATATTACCAGGGATGGAAGCCTGCACCCAGATAATATTATCAGGGATGGTAACACGCACCTAGATAATATTACCAGGGATGGTAACCTGCACCCAGATAATATTACCAGGGATTGAAGCCTGCACCCAGATAATATTACCAGGGATGGAAGCCTGCACCCAGATAATATTACCAGGGATGGTAACCTGCACCCCGATAATATTACCAGGGATGGAAGCCTGCACCCAGATAATATTACCAGGGATGGAAGCCTGCACCCAGATAATATTACCAGGGATGGAAGCCTGCACCCAGATAATATTACCAGGGATGGTAACCTGCACCCAGATAATATTACCAGGGATGGTAACCTGCACCCAGATAATATTACCTGGGATGGAAGCCTGCACTCAGATAATATTACCTGGGATGGAAGCCTGCACCCAGATAATATTACCAGGGATGGAAGCCTGCACCCAGATAATATTACCAGGGATGGAAGCCTGCACCCAGATAATATTACCAGGGATGGGAGTCTGCACCCAGATAATATTACCCAGGATGGAAGCCTGCACCCAGATAATATTACCAGGGATGGGAGCCTGCACCCCGATAATATTACCAGGGATTGAAGCCTGCACCCAGATAATATTACCAAGTTTGGAAGCCTGCATCCAGATAATATTACCAGGGATGGAAGCCTGCATCCAGATAATATTACCAGGATGGAAGCCTGCATCCAGATAATATTACCAGGGATGGAAGCCTGCACTCAGATAATATTACCAGGGATGGAAGCCTGCACCCAGATAATATTACCAGGGATGGAAGCCTGCACCCTGATATTAGCTGGGATGGAAGCCTGCACCCAGATAATATTACCAGGGATGGAAGCCTGCACCCAGATAATATTACCAGGGATGGAAGCCTGCACCAAGATAATATTACCAGGGATGGAAGCCTGCACCCAGATAATATTATCAGAGATGGAAGCCTGCACCCCGATAATATTACCAGGGATGGAAGCCTGCACCCCGATAATATTACCAGGGATGGAAGCCTGCACCCAGATAATATTACCAGGGATGGGAGCCTGCACCCAGATAATATTACCAGGGATGGTAACCTGCACCCAGATAATATTACCAGGGATGGAAGCCTGCACCCCGATAATATTACCCAGGATGGAAGCCTGCACCCAGATAATATTACCAGGGATGGAAGCCTGCACCCAGATAATATTATCAGGGATGGTAACACGCACCTAGATAATATTACCAGGGATGGTAACCTGCACCCAGATAATATTACCAGGGATTGAAGCCTGCACCCAGATAATATTACCAGGGATGGAAGCCTGCACCCCGATAATATTACCAGGGATGGAAGCCTGCACTCAGATAATATTACCTGGGATGGAAGCCTGCACCCAGATAATATTACCAGGGATGGAAGCCTGCACCCAGATAATATTACCAGGGATGGGAGTCTGCACCCAGATAATATTACCCAGGATGGAAGCCTGCACCCAGATAATATTACCAGGGATGGGAGCCTGCACCCCGATAATATTACCAGGGATTGAAGCCTGCACCCAGATAATATTACCAAGGTTGGAAGCCTGCATCCAGATAATATTACCAGGGATGGAAGCCTGCACCCAGATAATATTACCAGGATGGAAGCCTGCATCCAGATAATATTACCAGGGATGGAAGCCTGCCCTCAGATAATATTACCAGGGATGGAAGCCTGCACCCCGATAATATTACCAGGGATGGAAGCCTGCACCCAGATAATATTACCAGGGATGGAAGCCTGCACCCTGATATTAGCTGGGATGGAAGCCTGCACCCAGATAATATTACCAGTGATGGAAGCCTGCACCCAGATAATATTACCAGGGATGGTAACCTGCACCCAGATAATATTACCAGGGATGGAAGCCTGCACCCAGATAATATTACCAGGGATGGAAGCCTGCACCCAGATAATATTACCAGGGATGGAAGCCTGCACCCCGATAATATTACCAGGGATGGAAGCCTGCACCCCGATAATATTACCAGGGATGGAAGCCTGCACCCAGATAATATTACCAGGGATGGGAGCCTGCACCCAGATAATATTACCAGGGATGGTAACCTGCACCCAGATAATATTACCAGGGATGGAAGCCTGCACCCCGATAATATTACCAGGGATGGAAGCCTGCGCCCAGATAATATTACCAGGGATGGAAGCCTGCACCCTGATATTAGCTGGGATGGAAGCCTGCACCCAGATAATATTACCAGGGATGGAAGCCTGCACCCAGATAATATAACCAGGGATGGAAGCCTGCACCCAGATAATATTACCAGGGATGGAAGCCTGCACCCAGATAATATTATCAGAGATGGAAGCCTGCACCCAGATAATATTACCAGGGATGGTAACCTGCACCCAGATAATATTACCAGGGATGGAAGCCTGCACCCAGATAATATTACAAGGGATGGAAGCCTGCACCCAGATAATATTACCAGGGATGGAAGCCTGCACCCCGATAATATTATCAGGGATGGAAGCCTGCACCCCGATAATATTACCAGGGATGGAAGCCTGCACCCAGATAATATTACCAGGGATGGGAGCCTGCACCCAGATAATATTACCAGGGATGGTAACCTGCACCCAGATAATATTACCAGGGATGGAAGCCTGCACCCCGATAATATTACCCAGGATGGAAGCCTGCACCCAGATAATATTACCAGGGATGGAAGCCTGCACCCAGATAATATTATCAGGGATGGTAACACGCACCTAGATAATATTACCAGGGATGGTAACCTGCACCCAGATAATATTACCAGGGATGGTAACCTGCACCCAGATAATATTACCAGGGATTGAAGCCTGCACCCAGATAATATTACCAGGGATGGAAGCCTGCACCCAGATAATATTACCAGGGATGGTAACCTGCACCCCGATAATATTACCAGGGATGGAAGCCTGCACCCAGATAATATTACCAGGGATGGAAGCCTGCACCCAGATAATATTACCAGGGATGGAAGCCTGCACCCAGATAATATTACCAGGGATGGTAACCTGCACCCAGATAATATTACCAGGGATGGTAACCTGCACCCAGATAATATTACCAGGGATGGAAGCCTGCACTCAGATAATATTACCTGGGATGGAAGCCTGCACCCAGATAATATTACCAGGGATGGAAGCCTGCACCCAGATAATATTACCAGGGATGGAAGCCTGCACCCAGATAATATTACCAGGGATGGGAGTCTGCACCCAGATAATATTACCCAGGATGGAAGCCTGCACCCAGATAATATTACCAGGGATGGGAGCCTGCACCCCGATAATATTACCAGGGATTGAAGCCTGCACCCAGATAATATTACCAAGGTTGGAAGCCTGCATCCAGATAATATTACCAGGGATGGAAGCCTGCACCCAGATAATATTACCAGGATGGAAGCCTGCATCCAGATAATATTACCAGGGATGGAAGCCTGCACTCAGATAATATTACCAGGGATGGAAGCCTGCACCCAGATAATATTACCAGGGATGGAAGCCTGCACCCTGATATTAGCTGGGATGGAAGCCTGCACCCAGATAATATTACCAGGGATGGAAGCCTGCACCCAGATAATATTACCAGGGATGGTAACCTGCACCCAGATAATATTACCAGGGATGGAAGCCTGCACCCAGATAATATTACCAGGGATGGTAACCTGCACCCGATAATATTACCCAGGATGGAAGCCTGCACCCAGATAATATTACCAGGGATGGTAACCTGCACCCGATAATATTACCCAGGATGGAAGCCTGCACCCAGATAATATTACCAGGGATGGAAGCCTGCACCCAGATAATATTACCAAGGTTGGAATCCTGCACCCAGATAATATTATCAGGGATAATAACACGCACCCAGATAATATTACCAGGGATGGAAGCCTGCACCCAGATAATATTACCCAGGATGGAAGCCTGCACCCAGATAATATTACCAGGGATGGTAACCTACACCCAGATAATATTACCAGGGATGGAAGCCTGCACCCAGATAATATTACCAGGGATGGAAGCCTGCACCCAGATAATATTACCAGGGATGGAAGCCTGCACCCAGATAATATTATCAGGGATGGTAACACGCACCTAGATAATATTACCAGGGATGGTAACCTGCACCCAGATAATATTACCAGGGATTGAAGCCTGCACCCAGATAATATTACCAGGGATGGAAGCCTGCACCCAGATAATATTACCAGGGATGGTAACCTGCACCCAGATAATATTACCAGGGATGGAAGCCTGCACCCAGATAATATTACCAGGGATGGAAGCCTGCACCCAGATAATATTACCAGGGATGGAAGCCTGCACCCCGATAATATTACCAGGGATGGAAGCCTGCACCCCGATAATATTACCAGGGATGGAAGCCTGCACCCAGATAATATTACCAGGGATGGGAGCCTGCACCCAGATAATATTACCAGGGATGGTAACCTGCACCCAGATAATATTACCATGGATGGAAGCCTGCACCCCGATAATATTACCCAGGATGGAAGCCTGCACCCAGATAATATTACCAGGGATGGAAGCCTGCACCCAGATAATATTATCAGGGATGGTAACATGCACCTAGATAATATTACCAGGGATGGTAACCTGCACCCAGATAATATTACCAGGGATTGAAGCCTGCACCCAGATAATATTACCAGGGATGGAAGCCTGCACCCAGATAATATTACCAGGGATGGTAACCTGCACCCCGATAATATTACCAGGGATGGAAGCCTGCACCCAGATAATATTACCAGGGATGGAAGCCTGCACCCAGATAATATTACCAGGGATGGAAGCCTGCACCCAGATAATATTACCAGGGATGGTAACCTGCACCCAGATAATATTACCAGGGATGGTAACCTGCACCCAGATAATATTACCAGGGATGGAAGCCTGCACTCAGATAATATTACCTGGGATGGAAGCCTGCACCCAGATAATATTACCAGGGATGGAAGCCTGCACCCAGATAATATTACCAGGGATGGAAGCCTGCACCCAGATAATATTACCAGGGATGGGAGTCTGCACCCAGATAATATTACCCAGGATGGAAGCCTGCACCCAGATAATATTACCAGGGATGGGAGCCTGCACCCCGATAATATTACCAGGGATTGAAGCCTGCACCCAGATAATATTACCAAGGTTGGAAGCCTGTATCCAGATAATATTACCAGGGATGGAAGCCTGCACCCAGATAATATTACCAGGATGGAAGCCTGCATCCAAATAATATTACCAGGGATGGAAGCCTGCCCTCAGATAATATTACCAGGGATGGAAGCCTGCACCCCGATAATATTACCAGGGATGGAAGCCTGCACCCAGATAATATTACCAGGGATGGAAGCCTGCACCCTGATATTAGCTGGGATGGAAGCCTGCACCCAGATAATATTACCAGTGATGGAAGCCTGCACCCAGATAATATTACCAGGGATGGTAACCTGCACCCAGATAATATTACCAGGGATGGAAGCCTGCACCCAGATAATATTACCAGGGATGGAAGCCTGCACCCAGATAATATTACCAGGGATGGGAGCCTGCTCCCAGATAATATTACCAGGGATGGTAACCTGCACCCAGATAATATTACCAGGGATGGAAGCCTGCACCCCGATAATATTACCCAGGATGGAAGCCTGCACCCAGATAATATTACCAGGGAGGGAAGCCTGCACCCAGATAATATTATCAGGGATGGTAACACGCACCTAGATAATATTACCAGGGATGGTAACCTGCACCCAGATAATATTACCAGGGATTGAAGCCTGCACCCAGATAATATTACCAGGGATGGAAGCCTGCACCCAGATAATATTACCAGGGATGGTAACCTGCACCCCGATAATATTACCAGGGATGGAAGCCTGCACCCAGATAATATTACCAGGGATGGAAGCCTGCACCCAGATAATATTACCAGGGATGGAAGCCTGCACCCAGATAATATTACCAGGGATGGTAACCTGCACCCAGATAATATTACCAGGGATGGTAACCTGCACCCAGATAATATTACCTGGGATGGAAGCCTGCACCCAGATAATATTACCAGGGATGGAAGCCTGCACCCAGATAATATTACCAGGGATGGAAGCCTGCACCCAGATAATATTACCAGGGATGGGAGTCTGCACCCAGATAATATTACCCAGGATGGAAGCCTGCACCCAGATAATATTACCAGGGATGGGAGCCTGCACCCCGATAATATTACCAGGGATTGAAGCCTGCACCCAGATAATATTACCAAGGTTGGAAGCCTGCATCCAGATAATATTACCAGGGATGGAAGCCTGCACCCAGATAATATTACCAGGATGGAAGCCTGCATCCAGATAATATTACCAGGGATGGAAGCCTGCCCTCAGATAATATTACCAGGGATGGAAGCCTGCACCCAGATAATATTACCAGGGATGGAAGCCTGCACCCAGATAATATTACCAGGGATGGAAGCCTGCACCCTGATATTAGCTGGGATGGAAGCCTGCACCCAGATAATATTACCAGTGATGGAAGCCTGCACCCAGATAATATTACCAGGGATGGTAACCTGCACCCAGATAATATTACCAGGGATGGAAGCCTGCACCCAGATAATATTACCAGGGATGGAAGCCTGCACCCAGATAATATTACCAGGGATGGAAGCCTGCACCCCGATAATATTACCAGGGATGGAAGCCTGCACCCCGATAATATTACCAGGGATGGAAGCCTGCACCCAGATAATATTACCAGGGATGGGAGCCTGCACCCAGATAATATTACCAGGGATGGTAACCTGCACCCAGATAATATTACCAGGGATGGAAGCCTGCACCCCGATAATATTACCAGGGATGGAAGCCTGCACCCAGATAATATTACCAGGGATGGAAGCCTGCACCCTGATATTAGCTGGGATGGAAGCCTGCACCCAGATAATATTACCAGGGATGGAAGCCTGCACCCAGATAATATTACCAGGGATGGAAGCCTGCACCCAGATAATATTACCAGGGATGGTAACCTGCACCCAGATAATATTACCAGGGATGGAAGCCTGCACCCAGATAATATTACCAGGGATGGAAGCCTGCACCCAGATAATATTACCAGGGATGGAAGCCTGCACCCCGATAATATTACCAGGGATGGAAGCCTGCACCCCGATAATATTACCAGGGATGGAAGCCTGCACCCAGATAATATTACCAGGGATGGGAGCCTGCACCCAGATAATATTACCAGGGATGGTAACCTGCACCCAGATAATATTACCAGGGATGGAAGCCTGCACCCCGATAATATTACCCAGGATGGAAGCCTGCACCCAGATAATATTACCAGGGATGGAAGCCTGCACCCAGATAATATTATCAGGGATGGTAACACGCACCTAGATAATATTACCAGGGATGGTAACCTGCACCCAGATAATATTACCAGGGATTGAAGCCTGCACCCAGATAATATTACCAGGGATGGAAGCCTGCACCCAGATAATATTACCAGGGATGGTAACCTGCACCCCGATAATATTACCAGGGATGGAAGCCTGCACCCAGATAATATTACCAGGGATGGAAGCCTGCACCCAGATAATATTACCAGGGATGGAAGCCTGCACCCAGATAATATTACCAGGGATGGTAACCTGCACCCAGATAATATTACCAGGGATGGTAACCTGCACCCAGATAATATTACCAGGGATGGAAGCCTGCACTCAGATAATATTACCTGGGATGGAAGCCTGCACCCAGATAATATTACCAGGGATGGAAGCCTGCACCCAGATAATATTACCAGGGATGGAAGCCTGCACCCAGATAATATTACCAGGGATGGGAGTCTGCACCCAGATAATATTACCCAGGATGGAAGCCTGCACCCAGATAATATTACCAGGGATGGGAGCCTGCACCCCGATAATATTACCAGGGATTGAAGCCTGCACCCAGATAATATTACCAAGGTTGGAAGCCTGCATCCAGATAATATTACCAGGGATGGAAGCCTGCACCCAGATAATATTACCAGGATGGAAGCCTGCATCCAGATAATATTACCAGGGATGGAAGCCTGCACTCAGATAATATTACCAGGGATGGAAGCCTGCACCCAGATAATATTACCAGGGATGGAAGCCTGCACCCTGATATTAGCTGAGATGGAAGCCTGCACCCAGATAATATTACCAGGGATGGAAGCCTGCACCCAGATAATATTACCAGGGATGGAAGCCTGCACCCAGATAATATTATCAGAGATGGAAGCCTGCACCCAGATAATATTACCAGGGATGGTAACCTGCACCCGATAATATTACCCAGGATGGAAGCCTGCACCCAGATAATATTACCAGGGATGGTAACCTGCACCCGATAATATTACCCAGGATGGAAGCCTGCACCCAGATAATATTACCAGGGATGGAAGCCTGCACCCAGATAATATTACCAAGGTTGGAATCCTGCACCCAGATAATATTATCAGGGATAATAACACGCACCCAGATAATATTACCAGGGATGGAAGCCTGCACCCAGATAATATTACCCAGGATGGAAGCCTGCACCCAGATAATATTACCAGGGATGGTAACCTACACCCAGATAATATTACCAGGGATGGAAGCCTGCACCCAGATAATATTACCAGGGATGGAAGCCTGCACCCAGATAATATTACCAGGGATGGAAGCCTGCACCCAGATAATATTATCAGGGATGGTAACACGCACCTAGATAATATTACCAGGGATGGTAACCTGCACCCAGATAATATTACCAGGGATTGAAGCCTGCACCCAGATAATATTACCAGGGATGGAAGCCTGCACCCAGATAATATTACCAGGGATGGTAACCTGCACCCAGATAATATTACCAGGGATGGAAGCCTGCACCCAGATAATATTACCAGGGATGGAAGCCTGCACCCAGATAATATTACCAGGGATGGAAGCCTGCACCCCGATAATATTACCAGGGATGGAAGCCTGCACCCCGATAATATTACCAGGGATGGAAGCCTGCACCCAGATAATATTACCAGGGATGGGAGCCTGCACCCAGATAATATTACCAGGGATGGTAACCTGCACCCAGATAATATTACCATGGATGGAAGCCTGCACCCCGATAATATTACCCAGGATGGAAGCCTGCACCCAGATAATATTACCAGGGATGGAAGCCTGCACCCAGATAATATTATCAGGGATGGTAACATGCACCTAGATAATATTACCAGGGATGGTAACCTGCACCCAGATAATATTACCAGGGATTGAAGCCTGCACCCAGATAATATTACCAGGGATGGAAGCCTGCACCCAGATAATATTACCAGGGATGGTAACCTGCACCCCGATAATATTACCAGGGATGGAAGCCTGCACCCAGATAATATTACCAGGGATGGAAGCCTGCACCCAGATAATATTACCAGGGATGGAAGCCTGCACCCAGATAATATTACCAGGGATGGTAACCTGCACCCAGATAATATTACCAGGGATGGTAACCTGCACCCAGATAATATTACCAGGGATGGAAGCCTGCACTCAGATAATATTACCTGGGATGGAAGCCTGCACCCAGATAATATTACCAGGGATGGAAGCCTGCACCCAGATAATATTACCAGGGATGGAAGCCTGCACCCAGATAATATTACCAGGGATGGGAGTCTGCACCCAGATAATATTACCCAGGATGGAAGCCTGCACCCAGATAATATTACCAGGGATGGGAGCCTGCACCCCGATAATATTACCAGGGATTGAAGCCTGCACCCAGATAATATTACCAAGGTTGGAAGCCTGTATCCAGATAATATTACCAGGGATGGAAGCCTGCACCCAGATAATATTACCAGGATGGAAGCCTGCATCCAAATAATATTACCAGGGATGGAAGCCTGCCCTCAGATAATATTACCAGGGATGGAAGCCTGCACCCCGATAATATTACCAGGGATGGAAGCCTGCACCCAGATAATATTACCAGGGATGGAAGCCTGCACCCTGATATTAGCTGGGATGGAAGCCTGCACCCAGATAATATTACCAGTGATGGAAGCCTGCACCCAGATAATATTACCAGGGATGGTAACCTGCACCCAGATAATATTACCAGGGATGGAAGCCTGCACCCAGATAATATTACCAGGGATGGAAGCCTGCACCCAGATAATATTACCAGGGATGGTAACCTGCACCCCGATAATATTACCAGGGATGGAAGCCTGCACCCAGATAATATTACCAGGGATGGAAGCCTGCACCCAGATAATATTACCAGGGATGGAAGCCTGCACCCAGATAATATTACCAGGGATGGTAACCTGCACCCAGATAATATTACCAGGGATGGTAACCTGCACCCAGATAATATTACCTGGGATGGAAGCCTGCACCCAGATAATATTACCAGGGATGGAAGCCTGCACCCAGATAATATTACCAGGGATGGAAGCCTGCACCCAGATAATATTACCAGGGATGGGAGTCTGCACCCAGATAATATTACCCAGGATGGAAGCCTGCACCCAGATAATATTACCAGGGATGGGAGCCTGCACCCCGATAATATTACCAGGGATTGAAGCCTGCACCCAGATAATATTACCAAGGTTGGAAGCCTGCATCCAGATAATATTACCAGGGATGGAAGCCTGCACCCAGATAATATTACCAGGATGGAAGCCTGCATCCAGATAATATTACCAGGGATGGAAGCCTGCCCTCAGATAATATTACCAGGGATGGAAGCCTGCACCCAGATAATATTACCAGGGATGGAAGCCTGCACCCAGATAATATTACCAGGGATGGAAGCCTGCACCCTGATATTAGCTGGGATGGAAGCCTGCACCCAGATAATATTACCAGTGATGGAAGCCTGCACCCAGATAATATTACCAGGGATGGTAACCTGCACCCAGATAATATTACCAGGGATGGAAGCCTGCACCCAGATAATATTACCAGGGATGGAAGCCTGCACCCAGATAATATTACCAGGGATGGAAGCCTGCACCCCGATAATATTACCAGGGATGGAAGCCTGCACCCCGATAATATTACCAGGGATGGAAGCCTGCACCCATATAATATTACCAGGGATGGGAGCCTGCACCCAGATAATATTACCAGGGATGGTAACCTGCACCCAGATAATATTACCAGGGATGGAAGCCTGCACCCCGATAATATTACCAGGGATGGAAGCCTGCACCCAGATAATATTACCAGGGATGGAAGCCTGCACCCTGATATTAGCTGGGATGGAAGCCTGCACCCAGATAATATTACCAGGGATGGAAGCCTGCACCCAGATAATATTACCAGGGATGGAAGCCTGCACCCAGATAATATTACCAGGGATGGTAACCTGCACCCAGATAATATTACCAGGGATGGAAGCCTGCACCCAGATAATATTACCAGGGATGGAAGCCTGCACCCAGATAATATTACCAGGGATGGAAGCCTGCACCCCGATAATATTACCAGGGATGGAAGCCTGCACCCCGATAATATTACCAGGGATGGAAGCCTGCACCCAGATAATATTACCAGGGATGGGAGCCTGCACCCAGATAATATTACCAGGGATGGTAACCTGCACCCAGATAATATTACCAGGGATGGAAGCCTGCACCCCGATAATATTACCCAGGATGGAAGCCTGCACCCAGATAATATTACCAGGGATGGAAGCCTGCACCCAGATAATATTATCAGGGATGGTAACACGCACCTAGATAATATTACCAGGGATGGTAACCTGCACCCAGATAATATTACCAGGGATTGAAGCCTGCACCCAGATAATATTACCAGGGATGGAAGCCTGCACCCAGATAATATTACCAGGGATGGTAACCTGCACCCCGATAATATTACCAGGGATGGAAGCCTGCACCCAGATAATATTACCAGGGATGGAAGCCTGCACCCAGATAATATTACCAGGGATGGAAGCCTGCACCCAGATAATATTACCAGGGATGGTAACCTGCACCCAGATAATATTACCAGGGATGGTAACCTGCACCCAGATAATATTACCAGGGATGGAAGCCTGCACTCAGATAATATTACCTGGGATGGAAGCCTGCACCCAGATAATATTACCAGGGATGGAAGCCTGCACCCAGATAATATTACCAGGGATGGAAGCCTGCACCCAGATAATATTACCAGGGATGGGAGTCTGCACCCAGATAATATTACCCAGGATGGAAGCCTGCACCCAGATAATATTACCAGGGATGGGAGCCTGCACCCCGATAATATTACCAGGGATTGAAGCCTGCACCCAGATAATATTACCAAGGTTGGAAGCCTGCATCCAGATAATATTACCAGGGATGGAAGCCTGCACCCAGATAATATTACCAGGATGGAAGCCTGCATCCAGATAATATTACCAGGGATGGAAGCCTGCACTCAGATAATATTACCAGGGATGGAAGCCTGCACCCAGATAATATTACCAGGGATGGAAGCCTGCACCCTGATATTAGCTGAGATGGAAGCCTGCACCCAGATAATATTACCAGGGATGGAAGCCTGCACCCAGATAATATTACCAGGGATGGAAGCCTGCACCCAGATAATATTATCAGAGATGGAAGCCTGCACCCAGATAATATTACCAGGGATGGTAACCTGCACCCAGATAATATTACCAGGGATGGAAGCCTGCACCCAGATAATATTACCAGGCATGGAAGCCTGCACCCAGATAATATTACCAGGGATGGAAGCCTGCACCCAGATAATATTACCAGGGATGGAAGCCTGCACCCAGATAATATTATCAGAGATGGAAGCCTGCACCCAGATAATATTACCAGGGATGGTAACCTGCACCCAGATAATATTACCAGGGATGGAAGCCTGCACCCAGATAATATTACCAGGGATGGAAGCCTGCACCCAGATAATATTACCAGGGATGGAAGCCTGCACCCCGATAATATTACCAGGGATGGAAGCCTGCACCCCGATAATATTACCAGGGATGGAAGCCTGCACCCAGATAATATTACCAGGGATGGGAGCCTGCACCCAGATAATATTACCAGGGATGGTAACCTGCACCCAGATAATATTACCAGGGATGGAAGCCTGCACCCCGATAATATTACCCAGGATGGAAGCCTGCACCCAGATAATATTACCAGGGATGGAAGCCTGCACCCAGATAATATTATCAGGGATGGTAACACGCACCTAGATAATATTACCAGGGATGGTAACCTGCACCCAGATAATATTACCAGGGATTGAAGCCTGCACCCAGATAATATTACCAGGGATGGAAGCCTGCACCCAGATAATATTACCAGGGATGGTAACCTGCACCCCGATAATATTACCAGGGATGGAAGCCTGCACCCAGATAATATTACCAAGGATGGAAGCCTGCACCCAGATAATATTACCAGGGATGGAAGCCTGCACCCAGATAATATTACCAGGGATGGTAACCTGCACCCAGATAATATTACCAGGGATGGTAACCTGCACCCAGATAATATTACCAGGGATGGAAGCCTGCACCCAGATAATATTACCAGGGATGGGAGTCTGCACCCAGATAATATTACCCAGGATGGAAGCCTGCACCCAGATAATATTACCAGGGATGGGAGCCTGCACCCCGATAATATTACCAGGGATTGAAGCCTGCACCCAGATAATATTACCAAGGTTGGAAGCCTGCATCCAGATAATATTACCAGGGATGGAAGCCTGCACCCAGATAATATTACCAGGATGGAAGCCTGCATCCAGATAATATTACCAGGGATGGAAGCCTGCACCCAGATAATATTACCAGGGATGGTAACCTGCACCCAGATAATATTACCAGGGATGGAAGCCTGCACCCAGATAATATTACCAGGGATGGTAACCTGCACCCGATAATATTACCCAGGATGGAAGCCTGCACCCAGATAATATTACCAGGGATGGTAACCTGCACCCGATAATATTACCCAGGATGGAAGCCTGCACCCAGATAATATTACCAGGGATGGAAGCCTGCACCCAGATAATATTACCAAGGTTGGAATCCTGCACCCAGATAATATTATCAGGGATGGTAACACGCACCCAGATAATATTACCAGGGATGGAAGCCTGCACCCAGATAATATTACCCAGGATGGAACCCTGCACCCAGATAATATTACCAGGGATGGAATCCTGCACCCAGATAATATTACCAAGGTTGGAATCCTGCACCCAGATAATATTACCAGGGATGGTAACCTGCACCCTGATAATATTACCAGGGATGGAAGCCTGCACCCAGATAATATTACCAGGGATGGAAGCCTGCACCCAGATAATATTACCAGGGATGGAAGCCTGCACCCAGATAATATTACCAGGGATGGAAGCCTGCACCCAGATAATATTACCAGGGATGGTAGCCTGCACCCAGATAATATTACCAGGGATGGAAGCCTGCACCCAGATAATATTACCAGGGATGGGAGCCTGCACCCAGATAATATTACCAGGGATGGTAGCCTGCACCCAGATAATATTACCAGGGATGGAAGCCTGCACCCAGATAATATTACCAGGGATGGGAGCCTGCACCCAGATAATATTACCATGGATGGGGGCCTGCACCCAGATAATATTACCAGGGATGGAAGCCTGCACCCCGATAATATTACCTGGGATTGAAGCCTGCACCCAGATAATATTACCAGGGATGGGAGCCTGCACCCAGATAATATTTCCAGGGATGGAAGCCTGCACCCAGATAATATTACCAAGGATGGAAGCCTGCACCCCGATAATATTACCAGGGATGGTAACCTGCACCCAGATAATATTACCAGGGATGGGAGCCTGCACCCAGATAATATTACCAGGGATGGTAACCTGCACCCAGATAATATTACCAGGGATGGAAGCCTGCACCCAGATAATATTACCAGGGATGGGAGCATGCACCCTGATATTAGCTGGGATGGAAGCCTGCACCCAGATAATATTACCAGGGATGGAAGCCTGCACCCTGATATTAGCTGGGATGGAAGCCTGCACCCAGATAATATTACCAGGGATGGAAGCCTGCACCCAGATAATATTACCAGGGATGGAAGCCTGCACCCAGATAATATTACCAGGGATGGTAACCTGCACCCAGATAATATTACCAGGGATGGAAGCCTGCACCCAGATAATATTACCAGGGATGGAAGCCTGCACCCAGATAATATTACCAGGGATGGAAGCCTGCACCCAGATAATATTACCAGGGATGGTAGCCTGCACCCAGATAATATTACCAGGGATGGAAGCCTGCACCCAGATAATATTACCATGGATGGGAGCCTGCACCCAGATAATATTACCAGGGATGGGAGCCTGCACCCAGATAATATTACCAGGGATGGAAGCCTGCACCCCGATAATATTACCAGGGATTGAAGCCTGCACCCAGATAATATTACCAGGGATGGGAGCCTGCACCCAGATAATATTTCCAGGGACGGAAGCCTGCACCCAGATAATATTACCAAGGATGGAAGCCTGCACCCAGATATTATTACCAGGGATGGAAGCCTGCACCCCGATAATATTACCAGGGATGGTAACCTGCACCCAGATAATATTACCAGGGATGGGAGCCTGCACCCAGATAATATTACCAGGGATGGTAACCTGCACCCAGATAATATTACCAGGGATGGAAGCCTGCACCCAGATAATATTACCAGGGATGGGAGCCTGCACCCTGATATTAGCTGGGATGGAAGCCTGCACCCAGATAATATTACCAGGGATGGAAGCCTGCACCCAGATAATATTACCAGGGATGGAAGCCTGCACCCCGATAATATTACCAGGGATGGAAGCCTGCACCCAGATAATATTACCAGGGATGGAAGCCTGCACCCTGATATTAGCTGGGATGGAAGCCTGCACCCAGATAATATTACCAGGGATGGAAGCCTGCACCCAGATAATATTACCAGGGATGGAAGCCTGCACCCAGATAATATTACCAGGGATGGAAGCCTGCACCCAGATAATATTATCAGAGATGGAAGCCTGCACCCAGATAATATTACCAGGGATGGTAACCTGCACCCAGATAATATTACCAGGGATGGAAGCCTGCACCCAGATAATATTACCAGGGATGGAAGCCTGCACCCAGATAATATTACCAGGGATGGAAGCCTGCACCCCGATAATATTACCAGGGATGGAAGCCTGCACCCCGATAATATTACCAGGGATGGAAGCCTGCACCCAGATAATATTACCAGGGATGGGAGCCTGCACCCAGATAATATTACCAGGGATGGTAACCTGCACCCAGATAATATTACCAGGGATGGAAGCCTGCACCCCGATAATATTACCCAGGATGGAAGCCTGCACCCAGATAATATTACCAGGGATGGAAGCCTGCACCCAGATAATATTATCAGGGATGGTAACACGCACCCAGATAATATTACCAGGGATGGTAACCTGCACCCAGATAATATTACCAGGGATTGAAGCCTGCACCCAGATAATATTACCAGGGATGGTAACCTGCACCCCGATAATATTACCAGGGATGGAAGCCTGCACCCAGATAATATTACCAGGGATGGAAGCCTGCACCCAGATAATATTACCAGGGATGGAAGCCTGCACCCAGATAATATTACCAGGGATGGTAACCTGCACCCAGATAATATTACCAGGGATGGTAACCTGCACCCAGATAATATTACCAGGGATGGAAGCCTGCACTCAGATAATATTACCTGGGATGGAAGCCTGCACCCAGATAATATTACCAGGGATGGAAGCCTGCACCCAGATAATATTACCAGGGATGGGAGTCTGCACCCAGATAATATTACCCAGGATGGAAGCCTGCACCCAGATAATATTACCAGGGATGGGAGCCTGCACCCCGATAATATTACCAGGGATTGAAGCCTGCACCCAGATAATATTACCAAGGTTGGAAGCCTGCACCCAGATAATATTACCAGGGATGGTAACCTGCACCCAGATAATATTACCAGGGATGGAAGACTGCACTCAGATAATATTACCTGGGATGGAAGCCTGCACCCAGATAATATTACCAGGGATGGAAGCCTGCACCCAGATAATATTACCAGGGATGGAAGCCTGCACCCAGATAATATTACCAGGATGGAAGCCTGCATCCAGATAATATTACCAGGGATGGAAGCCTGCACCCAGATAATATTACCAGGGATGGTAACCTGCACCCAGATAATATTACCAGGGATGGAAGCCTGCACCCAGATAATATTACCAGGGATGGTAACCTGCACCCGATAATATTACCCAGGATGGAAGCCTGCACCCAGATAATATTACCAGGGATGGTAACCTGCACCCGATAATATTACCCAGGATGGAAGCCTGCACCCAGATAATATTACCAGGGATGGAAGCCTGCACCCAGATAATATTACCAAGGTTGGAATCCTGCACCCAGATAATATTATCAGGGATGGTAACACGCACCCAGATAATATTACCAGGGATGGAAGCCTGCACCCAGATAATATTACCCAGGATGGAATCCTGCACCCAGATAATATTACCAAGGTTGGAATCCTGCACCCAGATAATATTACCAGGGATGGTAACCTGCACCCTGATAATATTACCAGGGATGGAAGCCTGCACCCAGATAATATTACCAGGGATGGGAGCCTGCACCCAGATAATATTACCAGGGATGGAAGCCTGCACCCAGATAATATTACCAGGGATGGAAGCCTGCACCCAGATAATATTACCAGGGATGGAAGCCTGCACCCAGATAATATTACCAGGGATGGTAGCCTGCACCCAGATAATATTACCAGGGATGGAAGCCTGCACCCAGATAATATTACCAGGGATGGGAGCCTGCACCCAGATAATATTACCAGGGATGGGAGCCTGCACCCAGATAATATTACCAGGGATGGAAGCCTGCACCCCGATAATATTACCAGGGATTGAAGCCTGCACCCAGATAATATTACCAGGGATGGGAGCCTGCACCCAGATAATATTTCCAGGGATGGAAGCCTGCACCCAGATAATATTACCAAGGATGGAAGCCTGCACCCAGATATTATTACCAGGGATTGAAGCCTGCACCCCGATAATATTACCAGGGATGGTAACCTGCACCCAGATAATATTACCAGGGATGGGAGCCTGCACCCAGATAATATTACCAGGGATGGTAACCTGCACCCAGATAATATTACCAGGGATGGAAGCCTGCACCCAGATAATATTACCAGGGTTGGAATCCTGCAGAATGGCTCCCAGCTCTACAGCAATAAATGGGCCAGGTTCTTGCCCATTGCCAAATTCCCCCGGAATCAGAATAATTAATTACCCTGTCCCATCCACCAACAAATAATGGAGGTTTTTAAAGTGGAAGTAGACCCTCCAAGTCGACCTCATTTAGTAAATATACCTCACTGTATATAATAATACACTAAACTTCCTAATCTTTATTTAATAACTAAAATACACAAAGTTTAAATAAAATCAGGGACTCAATAACATATACATCCATTTATTTTACTCCTAAATAACATACACGATAGTTTGTTAAACACTAATAGAAAAAGATAGTAGTACAGAAAAAAAGCTTACATTTTCAATTGTAGTATTATGCTGCCATCTACTGGGCGTCACTGGTAGGTACAACAACAGCCTAGAAAGAGATGGATTGGTTCCGAGCTCTTGTCCTCAATGACTCTTCACTGATAAGGATGAAATATAATATCACTTCTCCAGCAGAGTTAGTATCACAGCGCCACTGACTGAGCCATCTGCTTCCCTGTACCATTGTAATCCTAGACATGTTCAACCGCTGCTCCAGTTTGTTTCATTATTATTATTATTATTATTAAATGATTACAAATATACTATAATATTAGTCATAATAAAAATGATTAGTAAATATATGTAAAAATAATAATTAATACAATTCTGAATCATTGCACAACATCTGATCCACTTGGAGGCATGCAGAAATAAGACAGGCGTTTGATTGATTCTGCGTGCTGAGCGTGCTGGGAGTGGGCACGCACTATAAAAGCAGTAAGTCACAAAACAGTATAAACAGTACATTTGCTGGCAATTTCCTCCGCTAAAATATAGACTGAAGATGTGACATCACATACTGAGACAGAGATGCCCGATGACATCAGAGGTGATCAGAGATCCGACCGAGTAAGCTTTTCACATGAAAGAGGGGAATTTCTCTAAAATCGGTGAAGTTTACAAGATTTCTTGGAAACATTTCAGGGAAGGGAATATACACCGATCAGACACCAGCCTAATATTGTGTAGCTCCCCTGACCAATTGTGACATAGACTCCACTAGACCTCTGAAGGTGTGCTGGGGTAACTGGCACCAAGGTTAAAGCAGCAAAGGTTACAGCATCTTAACATGTATAGCTTGGAGGAAAGACGTAACAGGGGGGATATGATAGAAACATTTACATACATAAAGGGAATCAACACAGTAAAGGAAGAGAGTATATTTAAAGGAAGAAAAACTACCACAACTAGAGGACATAGTCTTAAATTAGAGGGGCCACGATTTAAAAGTAATATCAGGAAGTATTACTTTACTGAGAGGGTAGTGGATGTATGGAATAGCCTTCCAGAAGAAGTGGTAGAGGTTAATACAGTGAAGAGGTTTAAGCATGCGTGGGATAGACACAAGGCTATCCTAGCTATAAGACCGGGAACGGGGGACTAATAAAAGTACTCCAAAAAAAATTGGGCAGAGTAGATGGACCGAATGGTTCTTATCTGCCGACACATTCTATGTTTCTATGTTTAGACGTTAGCAGCAGATCCTTTAAGCCCTGTAAGTTGCGAGGTGGGGCCTCCATGGATCGGACTTGTTTGTCCAGCACGTCCCACAGATGCTCGATTGGATTGAGATCTGGGGAATTTGGAGGCCAAGTCAACACCTTGAACTCGTTGTTGTGTTCCTCAAACCATTCCTGAACCATTTGTGCTTTGTGGCAGGGAGCATTATCCTGCTGAAAGAGGCCAATGCCATCAGGGAATACCGTTTCCATGAAAGGGTGTACATGGTCTGTAACAATGCTTAGGGAGGTGGTACGTGTCAAAGTAACATCCACATGAAGGGCAGGACCCAAGGTTTCCCAGCAGAACATTACCCAAAGTATCACACGGCCTCTGCCGGCTTGCCACCTGTCAGTGGTCATAATGTTATGGCTGATCAGCATAGTTTTTCATTAATAACCAGGAGATAGCTTAGTTGGTAAATTCCCTGACTACAGAGCTTGTTAAAACCTCAAGGTGACAGGTTTAAATCCAGGCAGGGTCAACTCAGCTCTTCATCCTTCCAAGGTCATTAAAATGAGTACCATCAATTGGATAACAACAATAACAGATTTTACTCAGCTGCCGATTTAATTAATTCTTTGAGTCCTTCTGGGAGAAAGGCATGATATATATATACTAATTATTATCTAATGGTAACATAAATGTGGAAAATACCAATGGGGTGGGTATGGATGCAAGGAGATGGTGTCAGTTTCCTTTGGATAAGTGTTGTGTGCACAAATAAAAATTAGCAAATATGTTTTAGGTGCAAAACTAATTTTCTAACTCTTTAAATATTTAGCTCTCAGATAGTAAATATGAGCAAGCGGGAGTAAAAAGATATTATCTACGCATACAAAACGGACATGTTTGCGAAGTATGGAGTTATTCCCACATGCAGAATAAGAATGTTTATTTCCAAAACATTTACAAAAATACATGCACAAAAATAATTTGAAAAGAGTAGCACAGCCGGGAAAATTGCGCACGCAATAAAAATGCATAATAAATCCACAAAAAAAAAAAATAGCAACTTATTATTGTAAAAATATCTGTTTAATAAAATATATTTGAAAAAAAAAAAAAGCAAAATGTTACAAATATAAGGATTTTTGTTTCACTGCAATAAAAGGTTAAAAAAATATATACTTTAGTGTAACTTTAAACTGTCATTTTTTTAATACAACAGTAGCCTGATTTTTTTTTGGGATGTCCCTGACCGAGAGAGACACACATCATTTTCAGCCAGCCAGTATATACTTCAAGTATCTTAGCCCTCTGAGTGCCAATTGGAATTGTGTGTTAGAACTAAAATATATGTAATATAAAGCTTTCAAATGCCCCAGAAATCCTCTAGTGAGCGGCAATCTGGAGACATGAAGGTGCACTCACAGCAATGGGGCACTCACAGCAATGGGGCACTCACAGCAATGGGGCACTCACAGCAATGGTACGGACAAGACAATTTTCTGGAGCAAAAGGTACTTTAGGTTTGTATTGTCCATTTGCAGGAGAGGATGTGCATCAATAGAAACTGCATTAGACGGCAATGTAGATCCACTTGGTTCCCTTTGAGTACCTGTGATTATTTGGGATTGCTGGTCAGCTGGGTTAAAATCCGCCTGGATTTGGCAATGTATCGGGTAAATGTAGCGGCAAATGGAAGTGGAATTGTTTTATTTCTTTCGTTATTTGTTTGCTGGCCTCTCGCTAACATTTAAAGCAGACCCGTCACTTTCCATACAGATCAGAATGCTTCCTTAACCCTCAGTAACAGATACAGGTGTATTGGGAACCGATCTTATCTATATTTCATTCTCACAGCTATCCTTCATTCCTGACCTCAAACCCACGGCCACTGCATACCGCGCCTGGGTGGGATCGTTGAGAATCGCGGCAGCGCTGGCAGTTTGAGTGGCAGTGCTGCCGCGCAATGCGTGATAGTGCTAGCACGCGACCTCCCAAGCTCCGCCCCCGGCGTCCCGACCACAGAAGTTAGGAGGTGTGGAATTTAGCGCTGCTGAGGTAAAATAGGCCCCCCGATTTGTCAACCAAATATTTTCAGAACAATGACATTGAGTGAGAAGCAAAAGCGATTGGTACATTATACAGACGGGGATGGGACAGTTCATCGCGGCTGTTTGAAGGAAAACCGCTTCACCGTGACCTCTTGCAGAACAGTCTTCGGAACAGTTCAATCTACGGTCTGCACAAGGTGAGTATTATTAGGTATTAGTATTGGTGTTCGGGGTTAGTATTAGGATTCTGTGGGGGCTAGTGTTAGTATTAGGGTTCAGGGGGGGTTAGTGTTAGTATTAGGGTTTGGGGGTTAGTGTTAGTATTAGGGTTTGGGGGTTAGTGTTAGTATTAGGGTTTGGGGGGTTAGTGTTAGTATTAGGGTTTGGGGGTTAGTGTTAGTATTAGGGTTTGGGGGGTAGTGATAGTATTAGGGTTCGGGAGGTTAGTGTTAGTATTAGGGTTCGTGGGGGTTAGTGTTAGTATTAGGGTTCGGGGGTTAGTGTTAGTATTAGGGTTTGTGGGTAGTGTTAGTATTAGGGTTTGGGAGTTAGTGTTAGTATTAAGGTTTGGGGGGTAGTGTTAGTATTAGGGTTCGGGAGGTTAGTGTTAGTATTAGGGTTTGGGGGGTAGTGATAGTATTAGGGTTCGGGAGGTTAGTGTTAGTATTAGGGTTCGTGGGGGTTAGTGTTAGTATTAGGGTTCGGGGGTTAGTGTTAGTATTAGGGTTTGTGGGTAGTGTTAGTATTAGGGTTTGGGAGTTAGTGTTAGTATTAAGGTTTGGGGGGTAGTGTTAGTATTAGGGTTCGGGAGGTTAGTGTTAGTATTAGGGTTCGTGGGGGTTAGTGTTAGTATTAGGGTTCGGGGGTTAGTGTTAGTATTAGGGTTCGGGGGTTAGTGTTAGTATATGGGTTTTGGGTGTAGTGTTAGTATTAAGGTTTGGGGGGTAGTGTTAGTATTAGGGTTTTGGGGGTAGTGTTAGTATTAGGGTACAGGGGGGTTAGTGTTAGTATTAGGGTTTGGGGGGTAGTGTTAGTATTAGAGTTTTGGGGGTAGTGTTAGTATTAGGTTTCGGGGGTAGTTTTAGTATTAGGGTTCGGGGGTAGTTTTAGTATTAGGGTTCGGGAGGTAGTGTTAGTATTAGGGTTCGGGGGTTAGTGTTCGTATTAGGGTTTGGGGGTAGTGTTAGTATTAGGGTTCGGGGGGTTAGTGTTAGTATTAGGCTTTGGGGGTTAATGTTAGTATTAGGGTTCGGGGGTTAGTGTTAGTATTAGGGTTTGGGGGTAGTGTTAGTATTAGGGTTCGGGGGTAGTTTTAGTATTAGGGTTCGGGAGGTAGTGTTAGTATTAGGGTTCGGGGGGTTAGTGTTAGTATTGGGCCTCCAGCTACTCCATTTCCCCTTCACTCCTTTCCTTATTACACCCACATCCCTTGCTATAGCACCACCTAAAAACACCCAGCTTGCCAGAGCACCCACAAGTCTTGCCAGAGCACTAAGACTGCATTTACAAGACTTGCTAGAGCACCCACATTGCACCAGCAAGACTTGCCAGAGCACCTACATTGCACCCACATCCTTTGCCAGAGAATCCAGATTGCCTACCCAGGACATGATCCAGTCACTACCCAGATTGCACACCCAGGACATGGCCCAGTCAGCACCCACAGGACATACCCCCACCAACACCCATGTTGCACACCCAGGGCATACACCAGCACCCACATTGCACACCCAGGACATGCCCCAGCATCCACATGGAACACCTAGGACATGGCCCGGCATCCACTTTGCATCCACGGGGCATGGCCCAGTACCCACATTGCACACACAGGACTTGCCCCAGCCAGCACCCACATTGCAATCCCAGAACTTCCCTAGTGTTAATGGTGACTATCAACAGTCTCTACTAAATCACAAACCAACTAATTTGCATCTCAGTGACCAATATTATTATTCATTCCCAATCCCTACATCAGTCTCCAAACATTCAACACGTCCACGTTGTATGTAAAAAAAATAACAGGTGTCAAATATTTGTTTTGTGTTTTTTTTTAAATGAATTTTGTGGTTTGTTATTTTGTTTTAAACAGAGTAACTGTGTTAGCTTCATTACAAGCTGCCTTAGCAGCTTGGACCTCTCTCCCCTGCAGTCTGCCCAAGATGTACCTACATCTGCTGCTCTGTAAATCTCTTACTGATATCCTGGTAATTCTTGTGTCAAATTTCAAATACTGAGTCTAGGGAAGTCTTGTGAAAGTTGTGGTATTTTCACCCATGGAATGCCTTATTACGCAATCCTGATGGAGGTAAACATTGCTTCGAATGGAAAGATGCTTAACCTGTGCTTTCAACAATAAAAGGAGTATATAGGTTTACACTGCTTATGGAATACTGTGGAATGTAGAGCACAAACCATTTAAAGGGACCGTGTCACCTAAACATTGTTTTTACTGTGCATGTAGAGCATAACAATATATATTACATATTGAAAATGATCTATACATTGTGTTAGCAAAACTGCAAGCAAATGCCTAAATTAGGAGAAAATTGTGTTTTACATGTGTCTGTGGAGTCTCCTGCTTATGACATCACCTGTGGCACGGTATGCAAATGAACTGCTTTTCAATGGGATACTGTGCATACTGTGCCACAGGTGATGTCATAAGCAGGAGACTCCACAGACAATGTATAGATCATTTTCAATAATTGTTCATGCTCTACATTCTTTCACAGTAAAAGCAATATTCAGGTGATACAGTCCCTTCAGTGGGTAGCAGAGGCATTATCAAACACAAATCTACACCAAACAAAGCCAGAAGGCCTGCTTTTCCAACAGAACTCACACAATCACTGTATCACCACCACTGCAAGGGATTCTGGGTAGGCCTATGCTACTCCCGTCAACAATGATCACCTTTTGCCACTCGATAAAAAAATTATGAAAAATGAACCACACATCTCTTTATGTGTAAAGACGGAGCACACTCCTGTGCGCCCATGTAAAAAGCAGACTCCAAACACTTTTCGTGAGTCTGCGCCGCCTCCTCCATAAAGGCACTTCTGGGTTGGGAGGGCCAACTGGCCGTTATTTTACTGGTGGGCCGGTAAAATATACTGGCATCAGGCCAATGTTAAGTCTATGGAGACAGTAGTAAGGCCAGTATTTTTCTGAAGAAAAGGTGGCAACCCTAATCCCAGCCAATGATAAAATCGCATGATTATAGTCGGAGAACCTGCAAAGTGTCGCCTTAAAATTGTAAGCAAATGCATAAGATATGGGAAATGTAAGTTTTAAAAGGTGTCTGTGGTGTCTCTCACTGATGACATCACCTTGTGGCTTGATATGCAAACTACACATTTCCCATTGCAAAGAAGTTCATTTACATATCAAGCCACAGGTGATGTCATAAGCAGGTTACGCCACAGACACATTCACAACATATGTTCTCTTAGCCAATGCTTGCAACTCTGCAAACACAACATCCATTTATCCCCTCTATTTTTTATTTTCTACGCCCACGGTATAAACACACTCCTTCGAGGCGCAAAACAGTAAGTAATTCTGAATGATGTCAGCTATGCTGTGCAATTTATAGACCGGAAGAAAAAGAAGAATGAAGAAAGGCCGATAAGAGGAAAAGCTAAATAAGAGAATTGGCCTTTTTTTCCCTCTTATCTCCGAGAGCTGACAATGCCGCAGAATGCTCATTAGCATTATCTCACACGGGTAACGCACTGCGCAGGATGTTTATTACACACTGCATCATTTATAGTGTGAATATCCCTTCGCCTCTCTATTTTTTTTTTTTTACTTTTGTCTAGAAAGCACAGGGATTTTTCTTTTCGTTCTCTTACATGTAAAGAATAGACTGGGGTATTGGAGACAGTGGGGCCTTTACCGCAAGTCACGATTGATGGGACAGCAGAAGATCAAATCAATTTCCATCTCCTTGGGCCTTTCAACGTTTCAGCAAGTGATTTAATAAGACGCCCGATAATAAATTTAAGCCTTTTGTTTTGTCTTGAAGTCTCCTTTCTTCTCGGGGGAAAAAAGAAAAAATTGCTGATATTTAGCATTAGTGGCAGATTGAGAGAGTGTTGTGTAGTACAACAGATTATACCAGTACTCCTTGAAGACTGTAGCGAGCTCCATTCTTGAGCTCAGTGGCGGAAGAAAAGGGGGGGGGGCCCAGGTGTGAGAAATGTTCTCATTCTCACACCTCCTCCAACTATTTGTGTGTGGACTACTTTAATGCAAGAGCACCTTTCTATATACAAAATGATATGGTGCATTTATTGGCTGGCCATGATTAAAATGTGTACCCTAACTGTTTGAGCATTTACCCGTAATGTACAATGTTTGAGTCATGTTATAGGTCAGGGGTCACATATTATGTCTTGGGGATTTGCAGAGCCTATTTTCATAATAATGTTTGTTTTACCATTTCTTTCTTTTCACCTTGTGGGTGAGCTCTTAGAACAAATTGTTTTATTTTTATATGCCCACTAAAGCACTTATTATCCATAATAATATATTTTTTTCAAAGAGCTAAAAACATTATTATGATAATACCCTGTGCAATTCCCTAAAACATAATGTGACCAGTGACCTATAACAAAATCCAGATAGATATAGGCAGTGTCAGACGAGTTAACCCCTGGATTGCTTAACCCCTTAGGTGGCTCAGCAGATAGAGGCAGTGTCAGAGGCGTTAACCCCTTGGGTGGCTAGACAGATATAGGCAGTGTCAGAGGAGTTAACCCCTTGGGTGTCTAGACAGATATAGGCAGTATCAGAGGAGTTAACCCCTTTATCCACTCACTCACTCACTCACTCACTCACACTGACATACACACACATTAACAGTCAGTTTTTACCTTTCCTGCTGCAGGTATCTCTGTGCTTTGAGCTCCGTGTGAAGGAGGGACTGAGCCAATCACAGGAGGCTTCTGAACTCACAGCCAATCAAGAGAGTTGAGAGGACTCACCTGATTGGCTGAGACCTCCTTCTATCAAGCTGCCCCGGACACTGAAAAAAAAAAAGACTGTTGCATGGAGCAGCAAAGTGCCACTTCTGCCACTGTGCCGACTGGGGCAGCTGCCCCACTCTGCCCCATTGGCCGGCCCTGCATGATGCTCAGCCAATCAAAAGGTGTCTGTGCACAATGAATGTGGTGGAGTGGGGGAGGGGGGTTAAGGTGAAATGCTGGCCCCCAAAGCCACCACAGGCTCCCTCTCAGCATGCAGCGAGTAACAGAGTGCAACAGATGTGATGTCACTACGTGTGCTTGGAAGAAGGGCTGGCACAAGACACTGTGCTGCCTGGGTCCAAGGATGAAATGCTGCCTACAAAACAAACTATAAAATGGGGACAACGTTAGCCGGACTCTGATAGTGAAACAGTGTAGATCATTTTATTATATCGTTAGCTGCACAAGTACACTACATTATTGTTCCCATCAGTATATACAATATAGTCCATTTGTATAGAACTGGGCAGGTATGGATAGTTGTACAGTATGGCCCCCATCATTATATAGTTAGCCAGACACAGATGTGTTACAATATAGTCCATTTGTATAGAACTGGCCAGGTATGGATAGTTGTACAGTATGGCCCCCATCAGTATATAGTTAGCCAGACACAGATGTGTTACAATATAGTCCATTTGTGTAGAACTGGCCAGGTATGGATAGTTGTACAGTATGGCCCCCATCAGTATATAGTTAGCCAGACACAGATGTGTTACAATATAGTCCATTTGTATAGAACTGGCCAGGTATGGATAGTTGTACAGTATGGCCCCCATTAGTATATAGTTAGCCAGACACAGATGTGTTACAATATAGTCCATTTGTATAGAACTGGCCAGGTATGGATAGTTGTACAGTATGGCCTCCATCAGTATATAGTTAGCCAGACACAGATGTGTTACAATATAGTCCATTTGTATAGAACTGGCCAGGTATGGATAGTTGTACAGTATGGCCCCCATTAGTATATAGTTAGCCAGACACAGATGTGTTACAATATAGTCCATTTGTATAGAACTGGCCAGGTATGGATAGTTGTACAGTATGGCCCCCATCAGTATATAGTTAGCCAGACACAGATGTGTTACAATATAGTCCATTTGTATAGAACTGGCCAGGTATGGATAGTTGTACAGTATGGCCCCCATCAGTATATAGTTAGCCAGACACAGATGTGTTACAATATAGTCCATTTGTATAGAACTGGCCAGGTATGGATAGTTGTACAGTATGGCCCCCATCAGTATATAGTTAGCCAGACACAGATGTGTTACAATATAGTCCATTTGTATAGAACTGGCCAGGTATGGATAGTTGTACAGTATGGCCCCCATCAGTATATAGTTAGCCAGACACAGATGTGTTACAATATAGTCCATTTGTATAGAACTGGCCAGGTATGGATAGTTGTACAGTATGGCCCCCATTAGTATATAGTTAGCCAGACACAGATGTGTTACAATATAGTCCATTTGTATAGAACTGGCCAGGTATGGATAGTTGTACAGTATGGCCCCCATTAGTATATAGTTGGCCAGACACAGATGTGTTACAATATAGTCCATTTGTATAGAACTGGCCAGGTATGGATAGTTGTACAGTATGGCCCCCATCAGTATATAGTTGGCCAGACACAGCTGTTATAACATGCTTCCCTGTAGAACGAAGTGCCCCAATGGGATCACGCACTTTGACTTCTGCATTAAAGCAAAAGTACAGGCTGGGTGGCCACCTTAAAGCAGAGGTTTGTCAGGTCATCGCTCTTTTTCTGTTGTTGGGAAGAATGGAAAGAGTTCAACTTTCTACCGTGGGTCCTGGTGCACAGTACTGCGTTGGCAGCCGTATACAAAGAGATACCCAACTATATATCCTTGGGTGCTTCTTTCCCCTGTTGCTTATTTTGCATAATGATTAGTCCAGCTCCACCCACAACCATTGTCCCGTCCCCCCCCCCCCCCCCCCCCCAAAAAGGGAAAGTAAGTGGGTGGGACGGCCTTAGTCATCACCCACTGCATCAACACATACTTTGTAACAATCCTAGCCTGTCCCTGGCTGGGATTGTATTTGAGATGCTCTGCACACCTCACACTTCCAGAACTTCCTTTAGAAGAATAAAAAAAAAAAGTCACAATAACCCAGGAGCATTTGCAGCTGATGCTGGTACCACAACAGGAGCCCTTTCTTCATGAACTTCTATCTCCCCCCCCTCCCCTCCCCCCGAGTGTTCATTGAGAGCAGGTGCTTCTATCAGTCTCAGAACTTCCTCCTCCATCACTAGACACACCGCGTTCTAATTTGAACGCAAAGACAAACCCGCTTCAGTCCAACAGCCAAATAGATTGTGCGTAGGCTGATAATATGTGATTTAATAACCCCGGCACCTGGACTGTAGAACACGCTGGTAATAAAATTGAAACAATTGTAGCCTGAGCACATTTTAACTCATAATTACAAGGGAAGTTGGAATAAGCGCTATAGTTCTTAAGGCAAGTTCATTTCGTTTAATAGATTGGGAAACCAGTACGAGGAGAATGTTTGTTGGTTGAGTGAATTGTATTGAAAAAAATAAAAACACTGTATTTTTTTATCTGTTCTTTTTCTACTCCATGTTCTTTCTCTCTCTCTTTTTTTTTTTGTTAAAGGGATATTACACTTTTGTTTAACCATGCTTCCTAAGAAGAAGCAAGAGTTAAACATGTATTTGTAGTCCTGCTCTGGCGTAAGCCCCATGTGTATCTATAGAAATGCATGTGGATCAGAAGGCTGGCACACACCATGTCAGTGTGGGCACAGTCAATCAGAGTGGGGGCTCAGCCAATTAGGAGAGGCTTTGCAACCTTACTGATTGACTGAGAATTCAGACGCCTCTCATTAGTGGCTGAATACTTCTTCATGGGACTCAGCTCAAACTCATGCACTGACCCCACATCCCTTCCGGTGTACCTCTGTAGGATCCACCCCTGTCATCTCTGTCCCCAAATAGCTTGTCGTGCAACTTTTGTCCCCAAATAGCATGTCAGTGCCATCTTTGCCCCTTGCAGCTTGGCAGTGCCATCTTTGCCCCTTGCAGCTTGGCAGTGACATCTTTGTCCTCATACAGTGACAGTGCCATATGTGCTCCATAAAACAGCTTACCAGTGCAATTTTGTCTCCAAATAAGCTAAGTTTAATTGAAAGAGTGCTTGAATTGTAGGCATTTTAAATAGAAATGCGTTACTGAAAGAATATAAATAAAAGTATCTTATTGAGCACTTTCTGTTCGTATGATTGAAAATGATCTATAAATTAGGAGAAAAATGTGTTTTAAATGTGTCTGTGAAGTCTCCTGCTTATGACATCACCTGTGGCACAGGTGATGCCCCTCTTTGAGGATTGCCCTGCTTGGTGCCTCTTGGCCAAGCTTGGATGTTCTATTTTATGTACATTCTTAAAAAAAATGTAATTAAACAGCATAGTATAAACAATGATGTAAGTAAGGTGAAGACGAGGCCCAGGAGGCATAGATTGAAATCAGGAGCACGAGCCTCTGTCTAGACCACACTGAAGATGTTTGGGAACTACAAATCCCATCATTCTCCAACAGCCTTTTGTCTAACTGAGAATCTTTGCTTTCCAATGTTCAGAAAGGTTTGTTTTTTTTTATATATATAAATTAATACAAAATGCAGCAAACTTTCCCCCCAAAAAATAATCCTAAAGATTCCCTGCATTCATTTACCCACAAAAGAGAACCTGTATTGGTACGTTGAGGCACTAACTTCAGTTGTTGCCAGGAGTGTCCCTTTCAATAATTACCCGCACTCCGTCCAGTAACCAGGAGTATGAATGCTTCTCAGATGACTTTCAAATAATTAGTTTTTTTTTTATAATGCCCATAAAAATGGTAATCTGAAAAATCATTATTACATGCTATAGATCTCAAGTCCAAGCTGTCTATTCAAAATTGTACGTATTCGTCTGAATCTATTTCCCCATTAGTCCCAATAAAGGCTCCCTTCTCAGTACACAGGGAATCGTCATTCATTTGTACACTAGGGTTTTTTTGGGACTTGCCTCATTTGAGTTATATCTTCCTGGCAAACTCATTGATATGCACGTCTGCGGATCATATGCTACCCCCCGAAGGCCATATTTTATAGCACCCATCAGTTTTCTATACATCATCGATGAAAGAACATGGGACCAGAGTAGATTCTGGAGCCATATATTTAATTCTGATTCCCACGTAGCTGACACCGAAGGAACTAACATGGTTTACACAGAGGACAATCTATTCTGTGGTGCTGAGCTAGCAAACAAGATGTGCAAGGGGGAAGAGGTGCGGGGGGGGGGGGGGGAGGGGACAATGATTAACTCTTTTGCCGTTGGCCAAAAACAGCAGCAATGGGGCCAAGCTCGCAACAGCAGGTGCACTACAGCAACTGCTGTAAACATCAGAGGCACGGTGTCATTAATTCTATGCAAAAAAGTTTTATTAGAAAGTTAAAGTGCCACTAAACTTTAAACTTCTATGATAAAAACCAGTTAATTTTACATTATGCCCAGTGTGTGGGGTAAAATGGTATGTAGAAGCACACATAAAGTACATTTTATATTATATAAATAAGTAGGACACTTCGGAAACCAAGTAGATTTCATACAGTCATTATCAGACGTGCAGTTCCACCGAATTAATCCCTCTAGTAGCAAGCATGATCAGTTTCAGAGTACTGACCCCTTTTACTAGCAGACATGAGCAGTTTCAGATAATTTAACCCCCCATTTAGCAGACATGAGTAGTTTCAGAGAATTCAACCCCCCCTTTTAGCAGACATGAGCAGTTTCAGAGAATTCAAACCCCCCCCCTTTTAACAGACATGAGCAGTTTCAGAGAATTGACCACTTTATTTGCAGACATGAGCAGTTTCAGAAAATGAACCTATTAGCAAACATGAGCAGCTTCAGAGAATTATTTTCTCCGTTACCATCAATATTAGACACACAGACACAGACAGGTCACAGACACACGCTCTGGGCTATTCACTAAAAGGTGAATAGAGGTGTGATGAACATTGCTTATTCCCAATTTATCTATACATTGTGCAGGGACAACACCGTTGAATTTGCTTAGTGGGGGGAACTCACCAGGCTTGTCCATGCACATCAGGCGTGTCCCTGCACAGCGTATAACTAAATCGGTGAGATAAAATGTTCATCTCACCTCGACTCATATGCAACTCACTTTTTAGTGAATAGCCCGGACAGGACTTCATACCCGGTGGCAGGCTGTAACAACTTACATTGAGCTCCATGAAGGAGATCCGGCCCACAGGTAAATTCTCATCAGGCCAGCAGCTAGCTAAGACAAAATGCATAAGGCGGCCGTGGAAATGCTTATGAGCGCCCAATTCTTAAAATAGAATATATAATAATATATGTGATATCCAACACAATAGTAATGAAATGAGGGGAGGAAAGATACTATGGAAACGAGGGAGAGGAAAAGACTATGGAAACAAGGGGAGAGAGGGGAGAAAGAGTATACAGAAACGAGGGGGGAGAGAGGGGAGAAAGAGTATACAGAAACGAGGGGGGAGAGAGGGGAGAAAGAGTATACAGAAACGAGGGGGGAGAGAGGGGAGAAAGAGTATACAGAAACGAGGGGGGAGAGAGGGGAGAAAGAGTATACAGAATCGAGGGGGGAGAGAGGGGAGAAAGAGTATACAGAAACGAGGGGGGAGAGAGGGGAGAAAGAGTATACAGAAACGAGGGGGGAGAGAGGGGAGAAAGAGTATACAGAATCGAGGGGGGAGAGAGGGGAGAAAGAGTATACAGAAACGAGGGGGGAGAGAGGGGAGAAAGAGTATACAGAATCGAGGGGGGAGAGAGGGGAGAAAGAGTATACAGAATCGAGGGGGGAGAGAGGAGAAAGAGATTGCAGAAATGAGTAGGGAGAGGGGAGAAAGAGACTACAGAAACGGGGGAGGAGAGAGGGGAGAAAGAGTATACAGAATCGAGGGGGGAGAGAGGGGAGAAAGAGTATACAGAAACGAGGGGGGAGAGAGGGGAGAAAGAGTATACAGAAACGAGGGGGGAGAGAGGGGAGAAAGAGTATACAGAAACGAGGGGGGAGAGAGGGGAGAAAGAGTATACAGAAACGAGGGGGGAGAGAGGGGAGAAAGAGTATACAGAAACGAGGGGGGAGAGAGGGGAGAAAGAGTATACAGAAACGAGGGGGGAGAGAGGGGAGAAAGAGTATACAGAAACGAGGGGGGAGAGAGGGGAGAAAGAGTATACAGAAACGAGGGGGGAGAGAGGGGAGAAAGAGTATACAGAAACGAGGGGGGAGAGAGGGGAGAAAGAGTATACAGAAACGAGGGGGGAGAGAGGGGAGAAAGAGTATACAGAATCGAGGGGGGAGAGAGGAGAAAGAGATTGCAGAAATGAGTGGGGAGAGGGGAGAAAGAGACTACAGAAACGGGGGAGGAGAGGGGAAAAACAGACTACAAAATGAGGGGGCAGGGGAGAAAGAGACTACAGAAATGAGAGAGACTACAGAAACGAGGGGGCAGGGGAGAAAGACACTATAAAAAAAAAAAGGGGGACAAGGCAGAAAGATTACAGAAACAAGTACAGACACAGACGGACATGAGAGGGGAGAAGAAAAGAGAGACAAACAGACTTGAGGAAGGAGAGGAAAATAGAGACAAACAGATGTGAGGGAGGAGATGAAAAGACAGACAGACATGAGGGAGGAGATCAAAAGAAAGACAGACAGACATGAGGGAGGAGCGGAAATAAAGATACAAACGTGAGGGAGGAGTGGAAAAGAGAGACAAACAGATGTGAGGGTGGAGAGGAAAAAGACAGACAGACAGACGTGAGGGAGGAAAAAGAGAGACAGACGTGAGGGAGGAGAGAAATAGAGAGACAGACAGACGTGAGAGAGGAGAGGAATAGAGAGACAGACAGACTTGAGAGAGGAGAGGAATAGAGAGACAGACGTGAGGGAGGAGAGGAAAATAGAGACAGATGTGGGCATTGTCCCTCCCAAGATCAGATTCTGGACCCGTCCCTGCAGGGCAAGACCTGTGGTGCAGTCTCAGTGCTGGGGCAAGCCCTGTGAGTGCAGTCTGCCTGCTTTGTGCGGGGGTAAGTTAGGTCAATACATTCTGGGTGCTGGGGTAAGTGCTGGGCCAAGTCCTGTGAGTGCAATCTAGGTGCTGGGGTAAGTCCTGGCTGCAAAGGAAGTAAATAAAAACAAGAAATGCATTCTTTCAATCACCTTTTTATTACCTATGTAAAAAGTTCAATTATAATAATGTTTTTTTTCTCTGGCTCGCAAAAATGTACATTGTGGGCCTCGTACTAAAAAGTTTGGCAATCCCTGTCTTACACAATCAGGAGAACTGAGAAGTTTCTTCTTATTAGCTGAGACCACCTGGCTTCCCCTTTATTCTTCAGTTTGATGTATTTTTTATGCAAACGTGCTAAACAAAACAATACCAAGTGCAACATGTTTGTACATGAAAGTCTGTAAGATTACAGCTCCCAGTCTATATATTGTGGTTGCATTTTCATAGTGTATTTAAAATCTCCAAAAGCTAGGCTAGGAGTGCAGCCTGCACTGCAGTGCACCAGCAGCAAACATGTAGCACTCCAGCTGTCGTGGACTGCACTTCCCATAATGCTCTGCCAGCCATTGATTCCTTACAGTGCACTGTAATTGGTTATAAAGAAGGCATTCTTGGTGTGTCTGGTCTGCTACTATAGGCAGTTAGCAATTTTGACAGTACTAGACTACATTTCCCAGCATGCTTCATCCTTACACCCAACATCACTTCCTTGTTACTGGCAAACGCTGTAATGTGATAGGTCGGTCAGGTCACATGGCCTAAATGCATGAGGGCAGAGGAAGGAGAAAGGGGGTAAGAAAGGTATATGACACTGTGTGTGCATTTCTGATTGCTGTGGTATCATTGTCTGGCGACCTTAGACTGTCCCTGCAGTATAACTGTGTGTATCACTTCCTTATAGGCAGTGGGGGTCTATAGGGGGACTGTAGAGACCCTGCAGGTCTGTATAGAGCACAGTGATCACTGGTACAGCCTGGCTAACCATGCTGCATTGCAGTTATATGGCATTAATAGCTTGGAATAAATTCCCCAGCTTGCCTGCCTTTCAGACTCAACTAGTAATGCCTGAAATTTGCACTTCATTTATTAACTCTCCACTATTTATACTTTTAGTGGATAGACCCCATACTAGAGCTAACAGATATATATATATATATATATATATATATATATATATATATATATATATAATCTGGCATACTGGAGTTGCAAAATTAAGGCCAAAGCAGCACAGTTTGAACTTTAGTGGAATGGGAGCATTTTTCCAACTCTGTTACTTTGGCCTTAAGTTTGCAATTCCCTTGTCAATGCCCTTTTTTCTGAATAAAGCCCATCATTATAAAACCTTTTTTTTTTTTGGCAGTCTAATGTATATACACCAACATAGTCACACACACATACATGACATGTATACACACAAACATAGTCACACACATACAGTACATGTATACACACACACTTACATACATGACACAGCTTGACATATACACTTTATTATAGGCAGACATATATAGTAGTCATTGGTCGCTAATATCACTCATTCCATGGCAGGACGGATTAAGACATGATCTGTCGGCAATGGAGTTCTAGCCGGGACTGATATGTGCTGGTTTAAGCGTTAAAAGGGTAGACATAGAGGCTGGTATAAAAATAATACAAAATAATTAAAAAAAAATATATATATATAGATAATACACATATAAAACAATATAATTGAACACCAGTTAAAAAGAATAATGATACAAACCTATTGACTGATTTCTCTCCATTTCAGGATATTCCTGCACTGAAGTCATGTTCACCCCGAGGAAGCTGGCTGTGGCACTCTTGGGTTTCCGTCCGTGGCATCGCTGCCACAGAAGGCACATAGGGGCAGCTGCCAGTCTCAGTGTGCGAGAAGCACTTGCAAATATTGAAGGGAGTGACAAGAACATTAAAATTCAGGTACACCCCCAAGATTGATACAATATTACTTTAAAGTTACAGTGAAACTCCCAAATAAATAATGTACTGATGCAGAGTGCCTTCTGCTTTTTAAATCTAAACTCCTCCCCTTTCATAGAATGTTTAGAATTCTGCGGCAGTGTGACGATGTTACTGCTCCACAGTACACGACCTGGTCGGTGACCTCATACAGCAGCACAACATTCTAAAAGTGTCACTCTAAAAGGGGAGGGGCTTGATAATTTATTACAAATTGAATTTATGAAAGAAGACTGGGTGAAGTGGGTTCCAAAGATGGGTGAAGTGGAAGGAGGTCATGAGGTTGGAAGAGAGCATTAGACCTTATGGGGAATGCAACAGTCATGCAGGGTAGTATCTGTTTCGGGTTGGCGCCACCTATAGGTGAAGCAGGCCTAGGGCGCACATGTATTGGGAGCACAGGTGCCGCTAGAGCAGAGCTGCACACGCCTCAGAGACTGCAATTTGAAAAAAGAGCGAGAGAGAGGCGCTGTGTTGAAAAAGAGAATGCACCAAGAAAGCCTCCTCCAGTGTCACCTCTACCCCCCCCCAACAATGTCACCTCTGTCCCCGCTCTGCTTCCCCCCTTGGTGTCACCTCTGTTCCCACAGTGTTTCCCCCAGTGTCACCTCTGTCTCCTCTCTCCCCCTCCCGTGTCACCTCTGTCCCCACTCTGCCCCTCCCGTGTCACCTCTGTCCCCGCTCTGCCCCTCCCGTGTCACCTCTGTCCCCGCTCTGCCCCTCCCGTGTCACCTCTGTCCCCGCTCTGCCCCTCCCGTGTCACCTCTGTCCCCGCTCTGCCCCTCCCGTGTCACCTCTGTCCCCACTCTGCCCCTCCTGTGTCACCTCTGTCTCCGTTCTGCCCCTCCCGTGTCACCTCTGTCTCCGCTCTGCCCCTCCCGTGTCACCTCTGTCTCCGCTCTGCCCCTCCCGTGACACCTCTGTCCCCGCTCTGCCCCTCCCGTGTCACCTCTGTCCCCGCTCTGCCCCTCCCGTGTCACCTCTGTCCCCGCTCTGCCCCTCCCATGTCACCTCTGTCCCCGCTCTGCCCCTCCCGTGTCACCTCTGTCCGCGCTCTGCCCCACGCTGCTCCCCAGTGTCACATCAATGGTCATGCAAGGCACTATCTGTTGATCAGAGAGACTTTATCGGGGTCCTGAGTGGTAATTAGCTCCTGTCTGTTTTGTCTTGTTTCTATGTATTTGTTCTCATGTTATAGTTTCAGTGTAACGTTGTATTTGTTCTCATGTTATAGTTTCAGTGTAACGTTGTATTTGTTCTCATGTTATAGTTTCAGTGTAACGTTGTATTTGTTCTCATGTTATAGTTTCAGTGTAACGTTGTATTTGTTCTCATGTTATAGTTTCAGTGTAACGGTGTATTTGTTCTCATGTTATAGTTTCAGTGTAACGTTGTATTTGTTCTCATGTTATAGTTTCAGTGTAACGTTGTATTTGTTCTCATGTTATAGTTTCAGTGTAACGTTGTATTTGTTCTCATGTTATAGTTTCAGTGTAACGTTGTATTTGTTCTCATGTTATAGTTTCAGTGTAACGTTGTATTTGTTCTCATGTTATAGTTTCAGTGTAACGTTGTATTTGTTCTCATGTTATAGTTTCAGTGTAACGTTGTATTTGTTCTCATGTTATAGTTTCAGTGTAACGTTGTATTTGTTCTCATGTTTGTTTCAGTGTAACGTTGTATTTGTTCTCATGTTATAGTTTCAGTGTAACGTTGTATTTGTTCTCATGTTATAGTTTCAGTGTAACGTTGTATTTGTTCTCATGTTATAGTTTCAGTGTAACGTTGTATTTGTTCTCATGTTATAGTTTCAGTGTAACGTTGTATTTGTTCTCATGTTATAGTTTCAGTGTAACGTTGTATTTGTTCTCATGTTTTAGTTTCAGTGTAACGTTGTATTTGTTCTCATGTTATAGTTTCAGTGTAACGTTGTATTTGTTCTCATGTTATAGTTTCAGTGTAACGTTGTATTTGCTCTCATGTTATAGTTTCAGTGTAACGTTGTATTTGTTCTCATGTTATAGTTTCAGTGTAACGTTGTATTTGTTCTCATGTTATAGTTTCAGTGTAACGTTGTATTTGTTCTCATGTTATAGTTTCAGTGTAACGTTGTATTTGTTCTCATGTTATAGTTTCAGTGTAACGTTGTATTTGTTCTCATGTTATAGTTTCAGTGTAACGTTGTATTTGCTCTCATGTTATAGTTTCAGTGTAACGTTGTATTTGTTCTCATGTTTTAGTTTCAGTGTAACGTTGTATTTGTTCTCATGTTTTAGTTTCAGTGTAACGTTGTATTTGTTCTCATGTTATAGTTTCAGTGTAACGTTGTATTTGCTCTCATGTTATAGTTTCAGTGTAACGTTGTATTTGTTCTCATGTTATAGTTTCAGTGTAACGTTGTATTTGTTCTCATGTTATAGTTTCAGTGTAACGTTCTATTTGTTCTCATGTTATAGTTTCAGTGTAACGTTCTATTTGTTCTCATGTTATAGTTTCAGTGTAACGTTGTATTTGTTCTCATGTTATAGTTTCAGTGTAACGTTCTATTTGTTCTCATGTTATAGTTTCAGTGTAACGTTCTATTTGTTCTCATGTTATAGTTTCAGTGTAACGTTGTATTTGTTCTCATGTTATAGTTTCAGTGTAACGTTGTATTTGTTCTCATGTTATAGTTTCAGTGTAACGTTGTATTTGTTCTCATGTTATAGTTTCAGTGTAACGTTGTATTTGTTCTCATGTTATAGTTTCAGTGTAACGTTGTATTTGTTCTCATGTTATAGTTTCAGTGTAACGTTGTATTTGTTCTCATGTTATAGTTTCAGTGTAACGTTGTATTTGTTCTCATGTTATAGTTTCAGTGTAACGTTGTATTTGTTCTCATGTTATAGTTTCAGTGTAACGTTGTATTTGTTCTCATGTTTTAGTTTCAGTGTAACGTTGTATTTGTTCTCATGTTATAGTTTCAGTGTAACGTTGTATTTGTTCTCATGTTATAGTTTCAGTGTAACGTTGTATTTGTTCTCATGTTATAGTTTCAGTGTAACGTTGTATTTGTTCTCATGTTATAGTTTCAGTGTAACGTTGTATTTGTTCTCATGTTATAGTTTCAGTGTAATGTTGTATTTGTTCTCATGTTATAGTTTCAGTGTAACGTTGTATTTGCTCTCATGTTATAGTTTCAGTGTAACGTTGTATTTGTTCTCATGTTATAGTTTCAGTGTAACGTTGTATTTGTTCTCATGTTATAGTTTCAGTGTAACGTTGTATTTGTTCTCATGTTATAGTTTCAGTGTAACGTTGTATTTGTTCTCATGTTATAGTTTCAGTGTAACGTTGTATTTGTTCTCATGTTATAGTTTCAGTGTAACGTTGTATTTGTTCTCATGTTATAGTTTCAGTGTAACGTTGTATTTGTTCTCATGTTATAGTTTCAGTGTAACGTTGTATTTGTTCTCATGTTATAGTTTCAGTGTAACGTTGTATTTGTTCTCATGTTATAGTTTCAGTGTAACGTATTTGTTCTCATGTTTTAGTTTCAGTGTAACGTTGTATTTGTTCTCATGTTATAGTTTCAGTGTAACGTTGTATTTGTTCTCATGTTATAGTTTCAGTGTAACGTTGTATTTGCTCTCATGTTATAGTTTCAGTGTAACGTTGTATTTGTTCTCATGTTTTAGTTTCAGTGTAACGTTGTATTTGTTCTCATGTTATAGTTTCAGTGTAACGTTGTATTTGTTCTCATGTTTTAGTTTCAGTGTAACGTTGTATTTGTTCTCATGTTATAGTTTCAGTGTAACGTTGTATTTGTTCTCATGTTATAGTTTCAGTGTAACGTTGTATTTGCTCTCATGTTATAGTTTCAGTGTAACGTTGTATTTGCTCTCATGTTATAGTTTCAGTGTAACGTTGTATTTGTTCTCATGTTATAGTTTCAGTGTAACGTTGTATTTGTTCTCATGTTATAGTTTCAGTGTAACGTTGTATTTGTTCTCATGTTATAGTTTCAGTGTAACGTTGTATTTGCTCTCATGTTATAGTTTCAGTGTAACGTTGTATTTGTTCTCATGTTATAGTTTCAGTGTAACGTTGTATTTGTTCTCATGTTATAGTTTCAGTGTAACGTTGTATTTGTTCTCATGTTATAGTTTCAGTGTAACGTTGTATTTGTTCTCATGTTATAGTTTCAGTGTAACGTTGTATTTGTTCTCATGTTATAGTTTCAGTGTAACGTTGTATTTGTTCTCATGTTATAGTTTCAGTGTAACGTTGTATTTGTTCTCATGTTATATTTCAGTGTAACGTTGTATTTGTTCTCATGTTATAGTTTCAGTGTAACGTTGTATTTGCTCTCATGTTATAGTTTCAGTGTAACGTTGTATTTGTTCTCATGTTATAGTTTCAGTGTAACGTTGTATTTGTTCTCATGTTATAGTTTCAGTGTAACGTTGTATTTGTTCTCATGTTATAGTTTCAGTGTAACGTTGTATTTGTTCTCATGTTATAGTTTCAGTGTAACGTTGTATTTGTTCTCATGTTATAGTTTCAGTGTAACGTTGTATTTGTTCTCATGTTATAGTTTCAGTGTAACGTTGTATTTGTTCTCATGTTATATTTCAGTGTAACGTTGTATTTGTTCTCATGTTATAGTTTCAGTGTAACGTTGTATTTGCTCTCATGTTATAGTTTCAGTGTAACGTTGTATTTGTTCTCATGTTATAGTTTCAGTGTAACGTTGTATTTGTTCTCATGTTATAGTTTCAGTGTAACGTTGTATTTGTTCTCATGTTATAGTTTCAGTGTAACGTTGTATTTGTTCTCATGTTATAGTTTCAGTGTAACGTTGTATTTGTTCTCATGTTATAGTTTCAGTGTAACGTTGTATTTGTTATATTTTTCCAGGGATGGGTCAGATCTGTCCGGTCCCAGAAAGAAGTCTTATTTCTTCACATTAATGACGGCTCCTCTCTAGAAAACCTCCAGATTGTCGCAGAACCAAATCTGAATAACAGGCGAGTCATTCTCTCACCTGCTTCAGGGTGACCCCGCTGCTACCAACACTGATTAAAAAGGTTATTCAAAGCACAGTGCCACATGTTTCTTCTAGTTCCATTGCCCCTCCCCTCCTTGATTGATAGATGAGCCATCTAGGCAGAGTTAAAGGGACACTCAACTTACAAACCATCCAGAAAAGTGTACACAGATCAGTATATGGATCTGTATGTGGCCCCTTTACGCTGAATGTAATCTGCGATAAGCTATGCTATGTAACTTAAAGCACATATTTGTATTAGGAAGCCGTATAATGGCTGCTTTCATAGAAGCAGAAGTTCAAAATCCTGGAGTGGACCAGATAAATCTTTAGAGACTCCCAGCTCTGGCTCTCATCTGAGGCAAAGCTGATCTGGCTGAGACTGGTCAGTGCTCGCTGGGCTAATCAGAGTGGCCGACTGTCACTGACCGAGAGTGCAGGGAGAGAGAGACAAATGTTTTTTTTACACGCAATCAATAGAGAGGGCCTACGTAGAGGCTGTTTAAATCGGTATTATAGGGTGTTTTGTTTCTTTAATACTAGGGTTTACATACAGTTGATGTAATTGTCTCTTGTGTCTGTCTAGGGACTTTTTCTCTGACTGTAAACCATAGATCAGGGGTGTTGGAATGTGGCCCTCCAGCTGCTGATGGCCTACATCTCCCATAATACTTTGACAGATAAGGCAGGGTTTGACAAATTTAATTTTAGGAGCCAGCAAAATATTATGAGCCAGACAATGGCATATCAATCACGCAAACATACATACCTCACATACACACCTTACATACATACACACACACCCCTCACTTACATACACAGACCTCACATATAAACCCACATACACACACACATCTCACATACTCACCTCACATACATACACACACACACACATCTCACTAACTCACCTCACATACACACACACACACACATCCTCACCTCACATACACACACACACACACACATCCTCACCTCACATACGCACACACATCTCACATACTCACCTCACATACACATCTCACATCTCACGTACTCACCTCACATACTCACCTCACATACACACACACACATCTCACGTACTCACCTCACGTACCCACCTCACATACACACACATCTCACATACTCACCTCACAAATGCACACACATCTCACATACTCACCTCACATACACACACACACATCTCACGTACTCACCTCACATACACACACACATCTCACATACTCACCTCACATACACATCTCACATCTCACGTACTCACCTCACATACTCACCTCACATACACACACACACATCTCACGTACTCACCTCACGTACCCACCTCACATACACACACATCTCACATACTCACCTCACAAATGCACACACATCTCACATACTCACCTCACATACACACACACACATCTCACGTACTCACCTCACATACACACACACATCTCACATCACATACTCACCTCACATACACACACCTCACATACTCACACACCTCACATACTCACCTCGCATACACACACACAGTAAGCAGTCAGAAGCTTGTTGCGTGAGGGGCGGAGCTTGCAGTCTGTGACTTTCCCCTCCTCGTGCTGCGCTGCAAGAAAAAAAATGCATCATAGCGGCATGGGGCTCCACGTCTAGCACCCGGGGCACAGGACTAATTTCCTGGTCGCCCTGGCGCCCCGGGATTTGGTGACCCCTAAGCTAAGAGGCTGGCAAAGAAGTATGGGAGATGTAGTCCACAGCAGTTTGACAGTAGTATTTAACTAAGCCGATGGGGACTATTCGCTAAGGGCTTTGCTAGTGAAGAGAAGATTGCAGGGAATTAAATGGGTGATATATTTTTTTCCCAAGTCTGCTACTTTGGCCTTAAGATTGGAATTCCCTTCTCCATTCCCTGCAATTCTCTCATTTGAGAATAACGCTCTAAGAAAGTCAACGTACAAGTGAACTTCTAAAAATCAATTATTAAAAGCTGAAATGGGGACATTTTTTTTCATGAAAAGCTGATTTATCTGTGTGTTTGTTTGTTTCTCTCCCCAGTGCTCTGAGTTTCGGGAGCTCGGTGGAGGTGGTCGGGACCCTGGTGAAAAGTCTGCATAAGAAACAGAATGTGGAACTCCGAGCCTCGGATATCAAAGTGATCGGGCAGTGTGACTCTGGTGTAAGGATGTACATTGTGTTAGAAGAATAGCATAAACATCCATAAAATATGTGTCTGGGGTGTCGCCTGTTGATAACATCACCTGTGGCTTGATATGCAAATTTAACGCATTTTCAATGCGAAATGTGTAACTCAAGCCACAGGTGATATCATAAGCAGTAGACTCCACAACCACATTTAAAACATAGATATATATATATATCTTTGCACAATTGCATCGAAATGCATAAGATATCACACTGTATAGATAATTTTGTGTATATATATATTTTTTTTTATACTCTACAGTTATTTAGCTGATAATCCTAGTTACTCTTCTATATTTCCTGGAAAGAGCATACCAAAGAGAAATACCATAGATTTGCTTGATGCCTGATGTGTATGGCAGTGCATCTCTATGGTTTCTCTGGTGTGTTTTTTGTTTTGTTTTGTTTGGTTTTTTTAAATCATTTTTCACCTAGTATTGTCAAAATACATAAGTTTTGCACAATGGGAAATTGTGTATATTAAGATCCTTTCTATGTATTCTAAATTATTAAGAAAATGTTCATACTAACCATATAGCATAACTCTGGTTTGTGATTATAGGTGTCTCTGCAGATAAGAACCATTCGGCCCATCTAGTCTGCCCAATGTTCTAAATACTTTTATTAGTCCCCAGTTCCCTATCTTATATCTAGGATAGCCTTGTGCCTATCCCACGCATGCTTAAACTCCTTCACTGTGTTTACCTCTACCACTTCCGCTGGAAGGCTATTCCATACATCCACTACCCTCTCAGTAAAGTAATACTTTTATTAGTCCCCAGTTCCCTATCTTATATCTAGGATAGCTTTGTGCCTATCCCACGCATGCTTAAACTCCTTCATTGTGTTTACTGTTACCACTTCCACATACGAGATCCCTTTGGGCCTTCTTGGGCGAGTAAGATGATACAAATCTAACTTTATTCTCGTTTATTTAGACTCGGTGTTAGCTGAATTGCAAGCAGATGCACAAATAAAGATTCAAATAATTTCTAAAGGTGACTGGTGACATCACTTGTTGTTTGACATGCAAATTAATTAAACGCAGAGAAAGTGGATAAAAGAAACTAGGGCTGGAGAATAACGAGCTTGAAAGGCCTACGATCTGATAAACTGAAGACGGCCACAATATGCAGTTACGTTTTTGTGACTTGAATGCAAATCAGCTATTGTCCATAGTACTAGTTCATTTGTTAATTGGAATGATATGGTGATGTCACAGAAAGCAAGCCAATCAAATTGAAATGCTTCTTCTCTGACGAATGGATCTGTTGAGTTGTCTGTACAGTTTCGATTTTGTGCCCTTCTGTCGCGTTGTGAACACTGAGAATCACACACTTTGTTGTCGTCTTTTCAGGAGTTTCCCTTTAAGTTAAAGGAGCGGCATCCTCCAGAGTACGTCAGGCAGTATCCACATTTACGCTGCAGAACCGCAACATTTAGCTCCTTGCTGAGAGTGCGCAGTCAGGTGACTGCAGCTATCCACGACTTCTTCCAGGTATTGACATCCTCTGTCTGACTCACGTCCAGTCTCACTAATTCTGTATGCATGGCCAGCACAGCTGGATTGCCAATGGACAAAACAAAGGAAAACATATCCTTGACTTAATGTTACAATGTTTTTTACTTAGTGGAATCAGGGGAGGGATGGCAACTTTTGGCCCAGTGGATTGTGGGGGAATAATTTAGCGGCCCATTTTGCTATATCATCAGCCCACCTGTTATCATCAGAGACAGACACAAATAGACAGGCAGGACATATATACTGCCCGCTAAGCTACAGAGATTGATAGACAAACATAGACAGGCAAGTCAGCTATACTGACAGGAACAGAGATTGACAGACAGATATACTGACAGATAAGGAACAGAGACTGATAGACAGATATACTGACAGATAAGGAACAGAGATTGATAGACAGATATACTGACGGATAAGGTACAGAGATTGATAGACAGATATACTGACAGATAAGGTACAGAGACTGATAGACAGATATACTGACAGATAAGGTACAGAGACTGATAGACAGATATACTGACAGATAAGGTACAGAGACGGATAGACAGATATACTGACAGATAAGGTACAGAGATTGACAGACAGATATACTGACAGATAAGGTACAGAGATTGATAGACAGATATACTGACAGATAAGGTGCAGAGACTGATAGACAGATATACTGACAGATAAATTACAGAGACTGATAGACAGATATACTGACAGATAAGGTACAGAGACTGATAGACAGATATACTGACAGATAAGGTACAGAGACTGATAGACAGATATACTGAGAGATAAGGTACAGAGACTGATAGACAGATATACTGACAGATAATGTACAGAGATTGATAGACAGATATACTGACAGATAAGGTACAGAGACGGATAGACAGATATACTGACAGATAAGGTACAGAGATTGATAGACAGATATACTGACAGATAAGGTACAGAGACTGATAGACAGATATACTGACAGATAAGGTACAGAGACTGATAGACAGATATACTGACAGATAAGGTACAGAGACTGATAGACAGATATACTGACAGATAAGGTACAGAGACTGATAGACAGATATACTGACAGGGTGCAGAGATTGATAGACAGATATACTGACAGATAAGGGGCAGAGATTTATAGACAGACAAAAACAGATACTGTAGATAGAAAATGCTACACACTATGTGTCCAACTGTGGCCCTCCAGCTGGCTCCCTACTCCAACTACCACAATTCTCTTCCCTTACAGAAAGCTGGAATTATGGGGATTGTAGTTCTGAAGCAGCCGTGGAGGCTTGCAGTTCAACACCAGGGCAGAAATCCAAAGTTACGCATTCATCAGCAGTGGTGTATCTTTGTGCTGCCCTAGGCAGACAAAATTCGAGCACCCCCCCATCACCCACGTTGCACACCCACCCCATTACATGCTCTATCACCAACATTGCACACACATTAAATGCCCAGTCACCCCATTACATGCCCCCATCACCCACATTGCATACACACTAAATGCCCCATTACCCCCATTACATGCCACCCTCACCCTGATTAATTGGAAGGAGCTAAAGCTTTCTGAAAGGTGGGGGAGGGAGCGAAATGTTTTAAGCACCAGACGTGTGCTTTATCACCCTCTGGCAAAGTGCCGCCCTAGGCGAGTGCCTTGTTTGCCTTGTGGAAGATACACTACTGTGCATCAGACAAACCGTGCAAGAGAACCTTATCTGCAGTACAGTTATTTTACCACTGGGTGGTGCCCGTACTTTGCAAATAAAAAAATAGCAGCACATGTATCACATTAATTTGTTTATCGCCAGTAACCGGTAACTATATAGCTTCATACTGAGACTTACAGCGAATTTAGACAAACAGAGACCCAGTGATAACATGGTGCAAAACAATATGATCGGCTGTGTCAGACACATGTTAATATAAACACGTCAATATATATATATATATATATATATATATATATATATATATATATATATATATAACTGGAATATAATGTCTAGTGTCTGCATGTAAATATATTTTAAATCAAATACACATGGAAAATAAGTGTTACTATTTAAAAGTGCATGTTGTTTTGTTCAGGTAACAGTTTAAATTCCTAATTTATATAACAAACAAATTAAATTATATAAGTAGCATGAGCCCGACTATAAATAAGCCACTGCATGTGGCATGTTTGGGGGTTTTGTGGGTCAAAAATTGTACTTTGCTGCCTGGTTGGCCTTAAAGGAACCAGATCCTCAACATAGTAATTTATGGAGGGGGGGGGGGGGGGGTTAAGCAGTCCAAAAATACTCTGCTGCCATGGTTGATTGAGATAAACAAAAACCTTTCACCCCTTAAGAACACATGCCATGCTCAGACAGATTAAGATGGTAAGCAAGGGGCGTGGCCAATTTAAAAACCAAACAAACATTAAATCCTGATAACAAAGGCATCAACAGAAAGTAATACTTTCCCTTTAAAAAATAAATCTAAACAATTTATAGTTTGTATGAGTGCACGAAATGAGAGAAATGAAAGTTAAAGAAAAAAAAAATCCCCAAAAAATCTTGCTCTGTAGGGGTTAAGAGAAGCATAGTTGGGAATCAAAATGTTTAGTGGCTCTTTAAAACCATCTTGTATTAAACACCGCTAAACAGTTAAAAAAAGGGGAAAAAAAATACAACCTGGGGCAAAGTTCGAACCTACAGAATGGTTCTGCTGATTGCTCCACGTTTAGAACGCTTTACCCAGAATCCTTCCTTTCCAGATATCCCCCAAATGTAATATAATAGTACAACCAACACATTTATGGATAAACCAAGGCACTTGTTTTCATTCTTTCTAAGTCACAACGGATGTTGTGCTAAATGGTCGCAGTCCCTGCCGTTAACACCAGGGCGGCAGAGTTGGACTGCGTTGGTTGCTCCACAATTCCCTTCGATGTCGTGATTTCTGACGTTTGTTCCTTGGTTTCTTTTTCTGGCTGCAGAGTAACGGATACGTGCACATCCACACCCCAATAATCACCTCCAATGACTGCGAGGGGGCCGGGGAACTCTTCCAGGTACAGGTATGTGTTCTATGGCATTAGTTTATAGGTAATTAACCCTCTCTATGGTCAGGCACACGGGCCAAGCCTTTCATTAACCTAGAATCCAATCCAAGTGTTGTTTGGCCTCTATGGAGACAGAGCGGCCTACAGAGGATTACTATGTTCACCAACCTGTACTGCAGTTAGTATGTTCTGCCCTGTGCCTCGGTGATACTTTATGACACACACTTGACTTTGACCTTAAGTTTGACATTTCACTTCTCAATTCCCTGCAATTACCCTCTTTAATGACTAAATCCCTAAATCTTTTCACCATTTAAAGGCACAGTTAGGGACGATTACTGTTTTGCCCTATTATAGGTCGCACCCCTCATTTATAAACAGGACTGCGGCCTGTAATTGGGGTTTACATTTTCAGGATGACCGACAAAAAAAAAAATTCAGTCCGCCTGTGTTACCAGTGCGCAAACAGACAAGCAGAGCATGCGTTAGAGCGGTCCTTCGTCTGACGCCGTCCCCACAGGAACCAAAGTGCAGCACTTTGGTTCCTGGGGGGCTCACATTAGAAGACGGACTGCACTACCACCGGAGATCTGAATGCTCTGCTTAGTCTGCTTGTGCACTAATAGCACTCATTACACCAGAGCTGTTTAATTATGATTCTGAACCACATAATCTGTAAATATTTATTTCAGACATTGCAGGTGGTACACTGCCCCTTTAAGACCCGAGGGTAGGTCCCATTTGAAAACTTTTGGCTTGTGAACCAGGCTATACTGAATTGATTCTGCTACAGAGCACAGTATTTGAGCTATACGTTCCGTGTGAAGCTTTCTGTGGGGTGAGCAGGTTGCGTCAGCCATGATCTTACCCAGAATTCACTGCTCTCTTAAATCCTACCCAACATAGTCATTTAGATAAAAATAGAGATGTCAGTCAGGTTGAGCCACCCACATGTTGCCGCGTGTGGTCAAGGTAAACAAAATCAGCCGAAACTATTCCCAGTGTTGGCTTAAAAAAACAAAACGTGATGTGTTTTTTTGTTTTTGAGTCCAAGATGACAGGCACATTTCTCCTGGGCTCAATAGGTAACTTAGAAACAAAACATGTTTTTTCAAGAGCAACAGTTCTCTTTTTGTAACACTTATAAAAGGGATATTTTAAAAAAAATACATAGTTCTGTTGACATTAATGTCTGCCTGGGATTTAACCCCTTAGTGGCTGGACTTTAAAACAGTTTTGGCTGTTCTGAATAATGGCTGTTTTGACACTTCTGCCGTGTTTGTGTTTAGCTGTAATTTTCCTTTTATTTACCGTACCCACACAAATTATATATTGTTTTTTTTTATCAGCAGAAAAAGGGCTTTATTTTTTTTGCCCTGTCACTTGCAAAAAAAACTGAAAAACATGTAAACATGGGGTATTTCTAAACTCAGGACAAATATTAGAATCTATTTAGTGGGAGTAATTATTTGTGTTCATAGGCGACAAAATATTTTTCATGTTAAAGTTAGAAATTGTTTTGTTTTAAAATGTCATCATATTTAATTACAGTAAATTATATGATATGATCAAAATAATGGTATCTACAGACAGCCCTTATTATTCTAAAAAGGATATATAATTTGATTTGTGTGGGTACAATAAAAGTGAGCGAGAGAGGAAAATTACAGCTAGACACAAACACTGCATAAATGGAAAAACAGCCATTGTCCATAACGACCAAAAATGCTCTACAATACTGGTTTAGTGTATATTGTCTTCATGCAGGGAACACTGGATACCTGAAAGTAGTACTGTTAAAACCTTTAGTATTTGCAATTGGGTATTTGATTTACATTTGCTGTACTCACGGGTGAAAGGGGGTCCTGGCCTACTGACATTTTTTTCCTGGTCGATAAGGACACAATTGGGGTTGTGTAAAACAGGCTCATCGAGGAAAAGGATGCACGCTCGAGTTACAGCTTCACGCATCAGTCCTGATCTTGCCCATACAGCTGTATTCCTGGAATCCTTTGCATGCAGACAGTGGGTGGAGTTCAAATAAGTCATAATTTTAGGTTACTAGCAAGAAAACCATTAATGATTTAGAAAGTAAGTTTGAGAAGGATAGCTGCATAGAGGATACAAGAGGACCTTTAAGGCTATTTCTAAAATCATATAAATCTGAATATCCATCATGGGCAGACTGCATGAGCCAATTGCTTTTTATCTGGTTACATGTTTATTTTCTTACTGGTGACCACTATTTAAAGGGACAGTCTAGTCCCCCAATTCTGTATAAATTACATTTTTAATATTTGACTCAAGCCCTCCCCCAGTGATTACTCTGAATGTTTACTGCTGGTGCAGCAGTACTGATTACATAGACACTGAGGATATAAAGTTTTGTTTCATATAGTCACTTCCTGTCCTCCTCAAATTACATCTATTGTGTTGCCTCTGAGTGACCTTGCTCTTGTACACAGTGGGATCTCTTAACAGTGCAACACATTGTCTGATGACATCACTAGAGAGACAGGATATTCCATTCATTTGAATGGCATTATTCTCATTGGTTCCTGCAGCAAAAAAAAAAAGGAAATGACTTCTACTCAGCTAGTGTGGGCAGTCCTGGTTTCTTGCAAACTGCTGTAATTTCACAATTTCATCTAGCTATACGTATTTTATATTTTAAGCAATGCAAAATGTAAACCATGCATTTTAAAGTACCTTGAAAGCACATTAATATGCATTAATATTTGGAAGATGAATTTTTGGCACTAGACAGTCCCTTTAACCCCTTAACGACAGGTGACGTGCCAGGCATGTCACGGCAAATCGAGGACTTGCCGACAGGTGACGTGCCTGGCACGTCATGCACTAAATGGAGTAAAGAAAGCGACCTAACGGTGTTGCTACAATGCCTCTAGGTAGAGGCATTGTGCAACACCCCCCAAATGTGCAGGGGCGCGCTACGATCACTCCACGGAGTGATCGTAGCAGCCATTTAAAAATGGCTGCGCCCGCTGCACACATGTGCTTAGAAAGCGAACGATCGTTCGCTTTCTAAGCATCTCCGGTGTTGTTAAAGTGCCTCGCCAGCGAGGCACTTAACAACACCGCGCTGCTCCCCAGAGCCGATGGTGGTCGCTCTCCTGAGCGTCCCCATCGGCTCAGTAGAAGGGAACGCTGCCTGTACATGGCAAGTATTTCACTTCCGATGCTCTAGGGGGAGCCAATCGATGCCGGCACAGCAGATCTATGTGATCTGTGTGCAGGCATGTATGGTTACCATACTGTCAAAGGCAATATTACTAAATATTGCCTTTGACAAGTATTGATCTGCCTCCCTCACCTTACTACTTTTAGTAAGGGAGAGAGACAGATCAGATCAAGTAAAAAAATAAAATAAAATAATATTTAATAAAATTTTAAACACCAAGGGCTTTTATAAAAGCCATTTAACCCCTTCCCTGCCATTGATCGCTGTGTACGCAGTGATCATACACAGCAGCACATTTTTTGCTGTCTGTGCATTTTTTAGGGGTTATTTTTTTTTACTGTAATTCATTACAGTATAAAAAAAGGCTCTTTTAAGAGAGATTAACCCCTTTCTTGCCGTAGATCACTGCCTAATCAGCGATCTGACGCAAATGCAGCAATCTTGCTGCAGAAGCATTTTTAATTTTTTTAAAACTTTTTTATTACACCCGTCACGTGTTAATTATACCCGCTAGGGGACTACGTTTAACGTAAAAAAAATTTTTTAGCTGTCTGAGCGCATGTATAGCGATCAGTAACAGCTGATAAGTGACAATGGCGGGTTGGCGTTTGCTCAGATGAGCATCACCATTCGTCTGGTTAGATCAATATGTGTAAATATTTGATCTGACCCGTGTAGATCTGCCTCCCTCTCACTTGAGTTTTAGTGAGGGAGACAGAGCTGTATAATGTAAGTTTTTAATTATAATATATTTAATAGAATTGAGACCCAAAGGCTTTTATAAAAGCCGTTTACAGTATTTAACCCCTTCCCTGCAATTGATCGCTGTGTACGCAGTGATCTTACACAGCAGCACATTTTTTGCTGTCTGTGCATTTTTTTAGGGGTTATTTTTTTTACTTTGATTCATTACAGTATATCAAAGTCACTGCCTAAGCAGCGCATATGGAGCAATCTAGTCGCCGAAGGATTTTTTTTTGCTATCAGCATTTTTTTTGTCAGACTCACTAGGGGTTAATTATACCCACTAGGGGATTACGTGTATTCCTTTTGAAGCTGTCTGAACGCGTGTATAGCGATCAGTAACAGCCGATCAGTGGCAAAGGTGGTTTGGTGATTTCTCAGATGAGCATCACCATTCGTCTGGTTCGTAAATATTGTTCTGACCCATATGGATCTGCCTCCCTCTCCTCACTTGAGTTTTAGTGAGAGAAAGAGACAGATCTGTATAACATAATTTTTAAATTGTAATAAATTAAATAAAATGTTAATAAATTGTGAGTCCCAAGGGCTTTTATAAAAGCCATACCTTTTGTATAGTGTAGTGTATTAACTCCTTCCCTGCCACTGATCACTGCACAGCAGAAATTTTTTTCTTGTCTGTGCATTTTTAGGGGTTAATTTTTTTGTACAGTACTACAAAGGCTCTTATAAGAGCTATTAACCCCTTCCTTGCTCTACATGAAAATCAAAAAGCGCACCTCTCAAATGTAGCCTTTCAACCCCTAACAAAGCTGACAAAGCTATGCATGGGTGGTATCCCTGTGCTCGGGAGATGTTGCTGAACATATATTGTGGTATTGTTTGTCAGTGACACATACCGAAATATGTGAATTTGTGTCTAAAGTGCAATGTATGTGGGAAAAAATACACAATAAAATGACTACCACAAACTTTGACAAAGGCTGGTGGTAGAATTGGTGCATGGAAAGTGTTAAAATAACACCATTTAAAATAGCCTAGGGTGTCTACTTTTACAAAATATATACTTTTTGGGGTAAAATACACTGTCCTACTTAAAAAAAAGTCCCAAATGAAAGATGGGCTCAGGCTGACTACACGTCAATATTCCAAGTTGAAAATGCGCACCTTCACAATGTGGCCCTTTAGCCCCCAAACAACCCAACAAACTTATGCATGGGTGGTATCCCTGTACTCAGGATATGTTGTTGAACACATATTGGGTTATTGTTTGGCAGTGACACATACCAAAATCTGTGAATTTATGTCTAAAATACAATATTTGTGAAAAAAAACCACACAAAAATTACTACCACAAACTTTGACAAAGGCTGGTGGTAGAATTAGTGCATGGAAAGTGTAAAAATACCACCATTTGAAATAGCGTAGGGTGTCTACTTTTAAAAAATATATGGGTTGATGGGGTAAAATACACTGGCTGGTTTCAAATATGTCCCAAATGGGACATGGGTGCAGGCGGTCTGCATGTCAAAATTTTAATTTGGAAAACCAAAAACTGCACCTACCAAATTTGGCCTTTTACTCCCCAAACAACCCAACAAACCTATGCATGGGTGGTATCCCTGTACTCAAGAGATGTTGCTGAACACTTATTGGGGTGTTATTTGGCAGTGACACATACCAAAATCTGTGAATTCATGTCTGAAGTACAAGGTTTGTGAAAAAAAACCACAAAAAAATTACTACCACAAAGTTTGACAAAGGCTAGTGGTAGAATTAGTGCATGGAAAGTGTAAAAATACCACCATTTGAGATAGCCTAAGGTGTCTTCTTTTAAAAAATATATGGGTTGATGGGGTAAAATACACTGGCTGGTTTCAAATATGTCCCAAATGGGACATGGGTGCAGGCTGTCTGCATGTAAAAATTTCAAGTTGGAAAACAAAAAACTGCACCTCACAAATTTGGCATTTTAGCCCCCAAACAACCCAACAAACCTATGCATGGGTGGTATCCCTGTACTCAGGAGAAATAGTAGAATCTATTTAGCATGTTTTTTCGTTCGCTATTGTCAATGAGGAGAAGTTGTTTCAAATAAAAACAAAGAAATTTGTGTATTTTTTTTTTTTTTACCATATTTTATTATTTTTTTTAATAATATGATAAGATATGATCAAAAAGATGGCATCCATAGAAAGCCCTTCTTGTCCCGATAAAAACAATATATAATATGTGTGGGTACAGCAAATGACAAAGAAGAAAATTACTGCTAAACACAAACAGCACAGAAATGTTAAAATAGGCTTTGTCCAGAAAGGACAAAAATGTTTCAAAGGCTCTGTCCTTAAGGGGTTAATGCTGATTTGTCTGACATCATCTGAAGTTCCCTCCCATGTTGTCTTTGTCATTGTGCAGGCCACAAACTGGGATCGGGCGAATGGTGGAAGCTCTGGTTTCTTCAATGTACCAGCGTTCCTGACGGTCTCTGGGCAGCTCCACTTGGAAGTCATGTCGGGGTAAAGGAATGATTCGATAAGAGCTGGAAATGTTTAAAAATAATTTCACCGGGGCGTCTACATTGGGTGACCTGGGTGAGAGGGTAATACACAGGAGGTTGGCTTACTTTGCAGCAGAAAATTCTGTCATTAGCAGTGCCTAGGTTTGCCACCTTTTCTTCAGAAAAAATATCGGCCTCGGTACTGTCTCCATAGACTTAACATTGGCCTGATGCTAATTTTTTACCGGCCAGGGGGCAACCCTAGCAGTGGTGGGATTCAAAAATGTCCGTAGCCAGTTCCGTCTTTCAAGCAGGGTGTAATATGTTTTTCTCTAATGTCAAACCAAATAAAAACGACTTGCTTTTTGCAAAACGTTTTCTACGATTTATATCATGTGGGTTATTTAAAGTGAATTCAAATTGAAGGCCAGAGTAGACAAGCTGGAAGAGTTCTCTAAGCAGGCTGTGCCTTCAGTTTGGATACCCTGGTCTTAAATTCCAGTTCACTAGACTTGAAGAGGCCTGTGAGTTAGTATAAACAAAACAGAAAAGTGAAAAAGTGCGCTTTAACCCCTCGACGACAAAGGATGCTGCTCCGTCAATATGGCTATGCCCTCTGCCGGTCTGAGCTTCGGAAGTGAAAGTAACTTCACTTCCGTCGCTCTGAATATGCTACTTGACTGCCCCTAGTGGTAGTTAAGTAGCATAGCAATGGAAAAAAATGTAAAATAAATATTTAATTAATTAAAAACTGGTTATATAGTTAGATTAGCCTAAAGGGTTAAATTAAATAATTTTTAGCATAAGGGATAGGGTTAAAATTAAAACATATTAAGGGATATAATAAGGATTAGAGTTGGGGTTAAATTTAGTGTTAGGGTTAAATTTTGAGTTCGGGTTGGGGTCAAAAGGTCAATATAGGATAAAAACAAAAAACACTATTTTTGGTTTTTGCCCCATAACTCGCAAAAAAAATACTGAAAAATATGGAAACATGCATATTTGTGAACTCGGGACAACATTTAGAAACTATTTAGACTGGGTCTTTTTTAATGATTTTATTTGTGTAAATTATATTTTAGGTCAAAGTTAGAAAAAGTGTTTTTTTTTTAATTTTTCATTATATTTTATGATTTTTTTGGCAGTAAATTATAAGATATGATGAACATAATGGTATCTAATGAAAGCCCTTCTTATGACGATAAAAACAACATATAATTTGTGTGGGTACAGTATGTGAGAGAGAAGAAAATTACAGCTAAACACAAACACCCCATAAATGGCAGAAAAAATAATAATATAGTGTAGTATTTGAGTGCAATGTAGGAGATGTGAATGAAAGATGTAAACACACTCACATATCCCTGAGCAGAATTCTGCTCAGTACAAAGTGTATCATGGGAGCCCACGCTGGGTAGGTGATCCAACAGTATCCCAGGAGGTTGTTCCACTTGGAAAGGAGGAGACTTGCTGGGACTATTTTTGGACACTGGGACTTGTATCATTCTACATTTACCTGTTGGATCCTGTATATTTTTTGTAAGACTTTTTATACTTTGTCAATAATAAATTGTTTCATCCTTGCTAAAGGTCTCTCCTTTGCTCTCTTCCTCCTGGGATACTGTTGGATCATCTACCCAGCGTGGGCTCCCATGATGCACTTTGTACTGAGCAGGATTCTGCTCAGGGATATGTGAGTGTGTTTACATCTTTCAGTCACATCTCCTACATTGCACTCAAATACTGCACTATATTATTATTTTTTCTGTTTTTTCCCTCCATGTATAAACCAAGCGGAGTGTTGGTTAAAGCGCACTTTTTCACTTTTCTGTTTTGTTTATGATACCATACCAGGAGTGAGACACTGGTAGATTCTGTTGCTGCTATTACTATCACATTTAGGCGCAGTGTGTTTCTTGTTTTTTCCTGTGAGTTAGTATGATTATTATTATTATTATTAAACACATTTAAAAAGCGCCAACATTTCATTTAATTAACATTAACGTCTGCCAATTCGCACTGAATGCATAAACTTGGTATATCCTGCCAATGAAGCGATGAATTTATAAACTTAGTATATCATACCAATGAGCATTAAATGCATAAATCCTGAATATCATGTCAAAGGGCAGTAAATTCATACAATTTGTGTGTGTGGGGTGAACATGGGGCGGTAGAGTGTGTGTGAGGAGGGCATGGGGCGTCAGTGTGGGTGGGGGGCATAAGTGTGGGTGGGGGGAAATGGAGTGGCAGCGTTTGTGTGAGGGGCACTTGGGGCAATATTGTTAATATAACAAATTAATATGCCACTGTTCATATGTTAATATGCCACAGCCAGTATGCCCAGTAATATGCCACTGCCAGTGTGCCCAGTAATATTCTACAGCTAGTATGCCCAGTAATATGCCACTGCCAGTGTGCCCAGTAATATTCTACAGCTAGTATGCCCAGTAACATGCCACTGCCAGTATGCCCAGTAACATGCCACTGCCAGTGTGCCCAGTAACATGCCACTGCCAGTGTGCCCAGTAACATGCCACTGCCAGTATGCCCAGTAATATTCTACAGCTAGTATGCCCAGTAACATGCCACTGCCAGTATGCCCAGTAACATGCCACTGCCAGTGTGCCCAGTAACATGCCACTGCCAGTGTGCCCAGTAACATGCCACTGCCAGTATGCCCAGTAATATTCTACAGCTAGTATGCCCAGTAACATGCCACTGCCAGTATGCCCAGTAATATGCCACAGCCAGTGTGCCCAGTAACATGCCACTGCCAGTATGCCCAGTAATATGCCACATCCAGTGTGCCCAGTAATATGCCACATCCAGTATGCCCAATAATATGCTACAGCAAGTTGCTTTGCTGCTTCTCTCTCTGCCGCCTCCTCCGCAGTCTTCTCTCCACGCACGCTGCGAGAATGGAGGAGGGACTTGCTGTTAAATCCAGCAGCACTAAGCAGGAGCGCATATGCTGGATGCGGCTGCTGCATACGTGACGTCCTCCGTGTGAGACAGTCACACAGGCAGCGGGGGGGGGGGGGCATGTAAGGCGAACGGGTGCCCCTTTAACCAGTGGGTTCCGGGCAAGTGCCCACTTTGCCCATTAGTTTAAGCAGCCCTGTCTACGGCCCTCGTCTATGTACAATTTTAGTAACAGGCTCGTGCGTACCAACAGAATCCCACCGCTGGTCATTAGCCATTAATGTGGAATAAGACTCTCCTTGTTGAATGCCGTTTCAAGTACTTGGAGTGCAACGGGTTTGGCTTCTGTAACACAGTAAGGACGTCTCGGAGAACGAGGCAGGAATGTTGCTACAGCAACATAGAAGAAATCTGTGTGAAATTGGTGCCATTAGTTCCACCTTAAGTATAAATAATTAGACGTTCTCCAGTTTTTCTTTCTTCTCAACTGGGCTATTACTGCCTGATTTTGCAGTTCACTTGTCAGCGGAATATGGTATGTTCCATTTTATTGAGACTGCCCTAAACCTTAAAAATAATTCTATGTTCCATCATAAAAGCAGATCCTGTTATGTAGAAACGCCTTCCACCTCTGACGTTCAGACAGTGCTGAATACTGGAGAGATCCCTTGCTGTCTGTGATATTGTCTCACTGCTCCTGCAGTGAATCACTTGTACACACTCACAGCCAATCATAATAGGAGGGATCACTGAGATCCCCTGATTCAAGTCGGAATGAAAATTACTCTCATTGTTTGAATCTGTTACTGGCAAGATCACCGCCCGGATTATTCTATGTTTCCATGTACTCAGGGGGAAAACTCAGAAAGCATGCCTTTATAATAATATTGTGTCATTTTTAGAGAGGGATTAAACCCATAAAATGTAAATTTCCCATGTGTAAGGCTTCCCCTAATGCTTACTTTGTATTCCGGTCCAGTGTGCTGGAACCAGGGTGACAAGACGCGATGGTTTTACCGGGATAGTCCCAGTTTTGGACTCTATGTTCCTGGTTTTTCGGGACGCAAGAATGACCCCCGTTTTTGTGCCGGCGGTTGCTGCAGGCACCACAGATTTGAATTGGGGAGCCGCGGCCAGCTTCCAGTCTGTTAGCTAATCAAAGAGCACAGCCAGTGCTGCCCCGCACTTTCCCCCGCCAGTAATGATTCAGAGCATTGTATTCCCTGTATTGTATTCCCTGTATTGTATGCTCGGAGTCATCACTACACAAGAGGTCTGTATTTAGCACACAGACTGGAAGCTGAGGCAGAAGACATGGTGGGGAGAGGAGTAAGAGACAACAGACATGGGAGAGGAGAAAGAGACAACAGGCATGGTGGGGAGAGGAGAAAGAGACAACAGACATGGTGAGGAGAGGAGAAAGAGACATCAGGCATGGTGGGCAGAGGAGAAAGAGACAACAGACATGGTGGGGAGAGGAGAAAGAGACAACAGCCATGGGAGAGGAGAAAGAGAGAACAGGCATGGTGGGGAGAGGAGAAAGAGACAACAGACATGGTGAGGAGAGGAGAAAGAGACAACAGCCATGGGAGAGGAGAAAGAGACATCAGGCATGGTGGGGAGAGGAGAAAGAGACAACAGACATGGTGGGGAGAGGAGAAAGAGACAACAGACATGGTGGGGAGAGGAGAAAGAGACAACAGACATGGGAGAGGAGAAAGACAACAACCATGGTGGGGAGAGGAGAAAGAGACAACAGACATGGTGGACAGAGGAGAAAGAGACAACAGACATGGTGGGGAGAGGAGAAAGAGACAACAGACATGGTGGGGAGAGGAGAAAGAGACAACAGACGTGGTGGACAGAGGAGAAAGAGACAACAGACATGGTGGACAGAGGAGAAAGAGACAACAGACATGGTGGACAGAGGAGAAAGACAACAACCATGGTGGGGAGAGGAGAAAGAGACAACAGACGTGGTGGACAGAGGAGAAAGAGACAACAGACGTGGTGGGGAGAGGAGAAAGAGACAACAGACATGGTGGAGATAGGAGAAAGAGACAACAGACATGGTGGAGAGAGGAGAAAGAGACAACAGACATGGTGGGGAGAGGAGAAAGAGACAACAGGCATGGTGGGGAGAGGAGAAAGAGACAACAGGCATGGTGGGGAGAGGAGAAAGAGACAACAGACATGGTGGAGATAGGAGAAAGAGACAACAGACATGGTGGAGAGAGGAGAAAGAGACAACAGACATGGTGGAGAGAGGAGAAAGAGACAACAGACATGGTGGAGAGAGGAGAAAGAGACAACAGACATGGTGGGCAGAGGAGAAAGAGACAACAGACGTGGTGGGCAGAGGAGAAAGACAACAACCATGGTGGGGAGAGGAGAAAGAGAGAACAGGCATGGTGGGGAGAGGAGAAAAAGACAACAGACATGGTGGGGAGAGGAGAAAGAGACATCAGGCATGGTGGGCAGAGGAGAAAGAGACAACAGACGTGGTGGGGAGAGGAGAAAGAGACAACAGACATGGTGGGCAGAGGAGAAAGAGACAACAGACGTGGTGGGCAGAGGAGAAAGAGACAACAGACGTGGTGGGCAGAGGAGAAAGACAACAACCATGGTGGGGAGAGGAGAAAGAGAGAACAGGCATGGTGGGGAGAGGAGAAAGAGACAACAGACATGGTGGGCAGAGGAGAAAGAGACAACAGACGTGGTGGGCAGAGGAGAAAGAGAGAACAGGCATGGTGGGGAGAGGAGAAAGAGACAACAGACATGGTGGGCAGAGGAGAAAGAGACAACAGACGTGGTGGGCAGAGGAGAAAGAGACAACAGACGTGGTGGGCAGAGGAGAAAGAGACAACAGCCATGCTGGGGAGAGGAGAAAGAGACAACAGCCATGCTGGGGAGAGGAGAAAGAGACAACAGCCATGCTGGGGAGAGGAGAAAGAGACAACAGCCATGCTGGGGAGAGGAGAAAGAGACAACAGCCATGGGAGAGGAGAAAGAGACAACAGCCATGCTGGGGAGAGGAGAAAGAGACAACAGACATGGTGGGCAGAGGAGAAAGAGACAACAGACATGGTGGGCAGAGGAGAAAGACAACAGATGTGGTGAGGAGAAAGAGAGAGACAACAGCCATGGTGAGGAGAAAATAGAGAGAGACTACAAACATGGGGGAGACAGCAGCCATTTCAATGTTGAATTACATCGGTACAATTAAATTTTTTTATTAAAAAAAAGGTAGACATGGCCTATCACATAAACAAATCCATTTTGGAGTTTAGTTTCTCTTTTAATATTAAATGGCAGATGAATAATCCAAATGTCACGCAACTGACCAGGATATTCCGTGTTTATCTGCAGAGCCTTCACACGCGTGTACACCTTCGGTCCCACATTCAGAGCGGAGAATTCGCAAAGCCGCCGCCATCTTGCCGAGTTTTACATGGTGGAAGCAGAGGTTTCCTTCACAGAGAGTCTGGAGGACATAATGCAGGTAACAAGCAGAGCGACTCCATTTATCTCCCTCCAGGCTGACTTCCGTTCATCTCTGTATTAAACACAGCACCGTTTTGAGAAATTTAATGCTCTCTCCCCTTCTTTCCAGTGTCATTTTCATTTTTAGCAGTGACTGACTGTAGCAGAGATCCACACTACCTAAAGTGACACTGTCACCCTGAGTGGACACAATCTATAAAATGACACTACCAGCAAATGCATTGGTTTTTTTTTTGGTTTTTTTTTAAATCCCCTTGGGCCGGACCAACTTTGTCTATTTATAGAAAGGAGGGGGGGGGGGGGGGAGCCAGCCGCTTTCTAATCCGAGGTCTGCTTTTTTTATTATGACATCATATCTAATGCACATTGTGTTACACAGCAGAAAGAGTTCAGAAAGCAGTACTATTGTGGAAGAGATCTGTGCTAAACAAGGGGACAAACCTCCATTTCATTTCACTTTGGGGTGGGCCAATCAGAAGCACATCTTCTCAAAGAGCACAACCACAGGGTCCAAAGGCATCCCTCATGTCATATCCTGCAATGGTGCTGTGACCCATAGAATGCAAAATGCATGTATATAAAATGCACCCTCCTGTGTGTCACGCGGGATCTCCGCTCTAAATTCTGGGCAGAGATCCAGTGGATCACAGTTGTAGTTGAGTGGTTGGCACACTGTGTCTTTTAAATGGATATCAAGCCAGATATTAAAAGATCCTGTGGTCTTTTTCCGCTGCCCCGACAGAAAAAGTGCTTGTTGTTGTTTTTCTGTTTTGTTTTTTAATGTACGGTGAATAATTAAACCCAGGCTGCTCCTTGTTAGGTCATGGAAAATCTGTTTAAATCCACGACTGCGGCATTACTCTCTCGATGCCCGGAGGAGATCACATTCTTCAGTAAATACGTTTCTCCTGGACAGAAAGTAAGTAAAACCAATCCATGGCTCCTGTCTAATAATGCCTGCCCACTGCTCTACTAGAACCTCTGCATCCAGCTGGACAAATAAATGCCTATTAAAAGCCGCAACGTTTTATTGGTTGCAGTTTAATTTAACTTTAAAAACGTACCTGTTTCAGGCTTTCTCCTGGGCATTGGCAGTTGTCATTCCCTTCACAAGCAAAAAAACGGGAGACCCCATATCGCCTGACCTGAGCCAGTCAGAGGTTAAATAAAGTTGCCTGTGGATGTCCACTGAAAATGTACAGGATGTCACCAGTGATCTCACACAACCGTCCTTCTGCTCCAATGGCTGCTGTAATAAAATTAAAAATCAGGGGAACTAGTGAAGCTGTTACTGCACATGCTCATTGCAAGAGGATCCTGCTGAGCTGCACTGGTCCTACTGCAATGTAAACAAAAGCAATTAATAATTGTAATCAAAAGAGCCCTTCCAAAGAATTCCCTACATGCATTTGTATGGACAGAAACTGCACAGTGTACCAGTTAGTCACTACCAGATGCATCAAAGTTAATTTGATGCCTGCAGCATACATTTTCTGTCTCAATTATTTTAAAAAAGGCAGATTTAGGCTCTAGTGTTTGCCTGTTTGCAATATAACCTTATTATGAGTGGATAACTGTTAGTTAAGTCAGGGCTCCCCGGTCGCCATGGCGACTAGGAAATTCTACCTGGCGCCCAGGTAGGATCAGCAGCACATGGCGCTCCACCGTCCTGAGGTTAGATTAAAAAAATAAAAAAGTATTATTCTTTCGCATCGCGAGGGTAAGCAGAGTGTGCGCTTCCTGCTCCGCCCCCTAGCGCTGTAGTGTTGGATCGGCGGGTGTCACGTGACATCTCACCGATCAGCAGTAGCATGCAGACGGTCTGTGCCTGTGTGACAGGCATGGACCAAGCTGCAGTCGAAATCCCCCTCCCGTGCAATAAGGTAAAACAGCAGGGAGGGGGAGTCACTTTTTTTTTTCTCTTTTCTTTAAAAAAAAAAATAACAACATGATGGCTTATGTGTGTGTGTCTGGCTAAGTGTGGATGTGAGTGACTGACTTACTGTCTCTGGATGTGTGTGGATCTGACTGACTGACTGACTGTCTCTGGATGTGTGTGGATCTGACTGTCTCTGGATGTGTGTGGATCTGACTGACTGTCTCTGGATGTGTATGGATCTGACTGACTGTCTCTGGATGTGTGTGGATCTGACTGACTGTCTTTGTATGAATGTGACTGACTGTCTTTGAATGAATGTGACTGACTGTCTTTGAATGAATGTGACTGACTGTCTTTGAATGAATGTGACTGACTGTCTTTGAATGAATGTGACTGACTGTCTCTGTATGAATGTGAATGGCTGACTGTCTCTGTATGAATGTGAATGGCTGTCTCTGGTGTGTGTGTGTGTGTGTGTGTGTGTGTGTGTGTGTGTGTGTGTGTGTGTGTATGGTTTCGTGAATGTGCCGTTGTCTGGCTCCTAGATTTTTTTCTGGCTCTTAAAAGTAAATTCAATTTGTCAAGCCCTGAGTTAAGTAATGGCACTGCTTTTTACATATTTGCTGCTGTGCTTCTGTAAGACAGTGTGAAGACAGATCCATTAAACTTATTGTGGGTTACGTATACTGGTATTTCACAATTGTGCCATACTTAATGGCTAAACTGATTTCTGCCAGATAAAAAGCCACAGTGCACCAAAATAAATAAAGGGCTATAATTACTGCTAAAGAATGTTATCACAGGCTATGAAACGATGTGTACATTTTAGATCACTTTATTGGACTATAATAGTGGGATTAAAAGAAGACGTATATTGAGAATAACAACTTGTATATGGAGTATAAAAATTCACAATTTTGACCCTTTTTTCCTTCTGTATAAAACCCATTCTGACCAAACCATACAGGAGCAAGAGCAAAAACCTGAATCAGGATTATACATAACACAGCGCCATCTGACGTGATTACATTACTTAGACCAATGGAATGTTCCTGCTGATTACATCACTTAGACCAATGGAATGTTCCTGCTGATTATATCCTTTTTAGACCTTTGCCCCAGAAGTGACCTTTATATGTTTCTAAATGGACCTTTTTGTTTCTTAGTATCTCTACTTCTTCATCATTGTTGATACACTGTATTTACCAGTCCCCCTAAGGGAAGATGTCATGTTCTTGTTATTCTGTACATAGTATTTGAGATTGTGTAAAATAATAATATTAAATCTTTTTTTTTTCCCTCTCCCCAGGACAGAGTGGAGCAATTCCTAAAGAATAAGTTTATTGTGTAAGTTTTAATTGTTCAGGACAGACCTGTGCCTACTGTGTGAGATCCATCAACACCCCATCATATTAAGTCTCCTTGCCAAGGGCTCTATAGAATGTGTTATATTATCCTAGAAATTTAACAGAGTTGAACTCTTAAATAGAATCCGTCTGCACTGTGAAAACCGTATATATACAGTGTAATAGTTACTGCTGGTGTTACACGAATAGTCCTGTCAATCTCTCCAAGCTCCTCCTTATTGGGTGTTACTGAATTTAGAAGCCCCGCTCAAATCATTTTCAGTGTATAACTACAGGATAAACTGTAACCTGGAGTACAAATATTTGAAACATATAAATACAATAAAGTACAAAAAATAATATAAAAAAATAAGTATTAAAATAAAATTATTCCCAATCTAGTGATCCTTCCCCTCTCACCTCTTTGTTTCAATCTTCTCACTAACCCAGTCATTAACCACGCCCTCAAACTGGCAAACTCTCTACTCAATACTGCTTCATGCCCTGAGCATCTCGGAACATCCCTCTTTAATGTACCGCGAATCAGGAAGGGTTTACTCTGTTCCACTTTAGAACAATCAGAGTGTGGGCGATTGTATGCACCATACCGTTAAGGCAGCTGCCTCTCCGATACGGCGCTGCCCTGTTGTGGATGAGCATTGGAAGAGATGAATCACCACTTCCGTCACTGCCTCTAGCAGCAGTCAGCAACAACAACAAAAACAGTAGCCGTATTTAGAGTAAGCTTAGGGTTACGTTGATCATCGAGGTTGGGGTCACTATAAGTGAAATTTGTTAGGGAAAACACGCTATCTTAGTTTATTACCCTATAACTTGCAAACACAAAAAAAAATATAGAAAAATGCGTAATCAAGGGCTATTGCTAAACAAATATTAGAAACTTATAAGAGACCGGGTATTTTTAACTTTTTGTAATTGTGAGATTTTTCAGGTTAAAGTTGAAAAAGGTTTGTTTTTTTTCAATTTGGTAATTGGTGTCATAGAAACATAGATTGTGTCGGCAGATAAGAACCAATGGGGCCCATCTAGTCTGCCCAATGTTCTAAATACTTTTATTAGTCCCCAGTTCCCTATCTTATATCTAGGATAGCCTTGTGCCTATCCCACGCATGCTTAAACTCATTCAATGTGTTTACCTCTACCACTTCCGCAGGAAGGCTATTCCATGCATCCACTACCCTCTCAGTACAGTAATACTTCCTTATATTACTTTCAAATCGTTGCCCCTCTAATTTAAGACTATGTCCTCTAGTTGTGGTAGTTTTTCTTCCTTTAAATATACTCTCTTCCGTTACTGTGTTGATTCCCTTTATGTATGTAAATGTTTCTATCATATCCCCCCTGTTACGTCTTTCCTCCAAGCTAGACATGTTAAGAACCTCTTTTATGATTTATTTTTTTCCTAGTAAATTATATGATATGATGCAAATAATGGTATCTTAAAAAAGCCTTTCTTAAGGTGATAAAAACGTATATAATATGTGTAGGGATAAAAAATGAGATCATCTACCCTCCCTCAAAATCTGACCCTACACATGGGTTCACAGTCACTGTTGAAAATGCTACAATCGTACCAGCTGACCGTGTCCGATGTCTTGGGGTCACTTTTGACTCTGCTCTCTCCTTCCTTCCTCATATTCAGTCTTTAGCCAAATCCTATCCTCTGCACCTAAGGAACATCGCACGCATTCGCCCGTTCCTCAGTGTACAGACCGGCAAAATACTAGTGCACTCGCTTGTGATCTCTCGCCTTGACTATTGTAACAGCCTTCTGACTGGACAACCTCTGGCTCGTCTGTCTCCCCTGCAATCCATTCAAAACATCTTTCTTGCACATCGGTCTGATTCAGCGGCTCCTCTCTGCAACGCCCTCCACTGGCTCCCCATCTGCTCTAGGATCAAATCTAAAATGATGTCTTTAACCCACAAAGCCCTCCACTCCTACGCCCCTCCGTACATTGCCTCCCTCGTGAACCGATACCTCCCTGCACGACCTCTGCGCTCCTCAATGGGTCTATAGCTCTCCTCCATCCTCTTCCCACTCGCGCCTCCACGATTTCGCCCGAGCTGCCCCCTCTCTCTGGAACTCCCTGCCGCAGAGCATCCTGCTCTCTCCTTCCTTTTCAAACTTTAAAAAACTCATCTCTTTAATGAAGCTTACTACCCATCCAACTACCCATCCAACTAGCATACCAGTTTATTTACCTCTAGCTGATCCCACCCAGCTCTCACTGTCCTCAATCACTATTAGTATCAGGTAGCTTACATCTGATCCAGCTACAACGCACACAAATAATCTTTGGCCAAACCCACCTAGTGCCAACCATCCACCTAATTGTTACTACAACCACATTCCCTCTTCACTCTCTTATGTGTTTCACGTACCCCATTCCCTCTAGATTGTAAGTATATAGTTCCCTTCTATGCGCTGTATATAAATAAATGGTAATGTAATTAAAATTACAGCTAAACACAAACACTGCAGAAGTGCAAAAAAAAAACAGCCCTTGTCTCTAAGGGGTTAAAGAAACACATAATTTTAACTTATTTGCATGCAGTTCTGCTAACACCATGTATAGATCTTTTTTTAAAATGATGATTCTCTACATTCACAGTATAATCCAATGTTTGCGTGACTGAGTAACCTTTTTGATGGTTATACAAAATGTAGTTATTTTGCAATGTTGACATGTCCTCTAAATCGCCACATGAGGGCGTGCTTGATGCACTGTACTGACTGTATCAATTCTGTGCTATCTGTGGAGTGACTTTTACTTCACAGGACAGGCCTGACCTTTTTGGCTGCAGTGCAAGTGTAGAAACTTTAATCTTTGCCATGTTGTGTAGCTGGGACATTCAGCTGAAAGTTGGAAACCAATCCGTATTCTGATCCCAACGTTTATTGCGTGGGACTAAGCAGTAGATAGTGTTGTTTTAATAGGGTCTCATTGGCGATTAATTATCTTACACACTGCAGCAAACTCTTGTATGTTTGACCTGTTCAGTTTTATTCTAATTTGTGCATTAGTCTTTTATATTTTTAATTGCTACATTATGTGATTTAAACATGAATATCCACATCTAGGTTTCATTGTTTGGCTCAGCTATATACTGTAAATGGCACTATTTGCCACCTGTTACACCATTTTCTAACTTTTCTGCAGTGTTTTTGTTTAGCTGTATTTTAAAATTTCCACCTTTAATGTTCCTACACATTATATACGGGCTTTGACTTTCAGGTCATAGTTAGAAAATGTGTTGTTTTTTTTTTTTTTTGTTTTTTTAATTATAGACAAATATGAAAATAATGGTACCAAAAAAATAAGTTCAATAAAGGTAATTATTGACTTAGTATTGTAAACACTGAGTCAAAAAAAAAGTTTAATTGTCCTTTAAAGTACCATTTCTTTCAATTTTTCTTATTATTTACTATAAACTTGTTCTAACTTTTGATCTCAAAGTCTTTTATACAATGTATTGCACTGCTGGGCACTGACTGGATCCCCTTCTCCTTCAGAATGACTTACTCCGAGGCTGTTGAAGTTTTAAGAAACACAAAGGAACCTTTCCAGTATAACCCACAGGTGGGTGCCCAGCACAAGGCAGTTTCAGTTGCATTTCTTAATGTCAAATAAAAACCGTTTCCCTTTTTCTCCACAAGGTTTCTGTGAATCTGGCTTCTATATAATGTTACACAAGACCAGGCTGGTTGGCCAAGCTTTCTACACAATGGCATGCTACAGTTCCATTATCAGGATCCAATGCAATACATAAATGCAGTGTGCATCCATACAACATGTTATCTTAACCCCTTAGTGACAAGACATTTTACCCTTGACTTTCCCTTGTTGACAAGAGCTGTTTTTATATTTCTGGGGTGTTTGTGTTTAGCTGTAATTTTCTTCTCTCTCTCACATACTGTACCCACACAAATTATATGTTGTTTTTATAGTCATAGGAAGGGCTTTCATTAGATACCATTATGTTCATCATATCTTATAATTTACTACAACAACAAAAAATCATAAAATTAAAAAAAACACTTTTTCTAACTTTGACCTAAAATATAATTTACACAAATACAATCATTATAAAAGACTCCATCTAAATAGTTTCTAAATGTTGTCCCAAGTTCAGAAATATGCTTGTTTCCATATTTTTCTGCTGTTTTTTGCAAGTTATGGGGCAAAAACCAAAAAGTGGTTTTTTCCTATATTGACCTTTTGACCCCAACCTGTACCCTAAATGTAACCCCAACTCTAACCCTTAATATATTTTAATTTAATTTTAACCCTGACAGCTATTCTAACCCTAATCCTAGATTTAAGCTAATTAAGTTTTTTTTTTTTTCTTCCTTTTTTTTCATTGCAATGTTGCTGACTGCCTCTAGGGGCAGTCAAGCATCATATTCAGAGCAACGGAAGTGAATTTTTTTTTCACTTCCAAAGCTCTGACCACAAGAGGGCACAGCCAAATTGCCAGAGCATGCTGCCCCAGTGGAGCAATCGTGGGTGCCCCAGAGCCCGAATTTTGGTGCTGGCTATTGCCGTCAGAACGATCGTTGATCCACAGGACGCATCAGGCACGTCCATTGTCGGGAACAGAGTACCCGGCTGAACATCCCTGACACTTCCATTGTCGCATAGGGGTTAATGTTGTTTTTTTTTGAAGATTTAGTCACAATATATGGCCATATTATGCTTAGCCCATCACTACACCAAAGTACTCCGAACTTGGTGAGCCCTATCTATAGCTTACTTACTTGGAGATGAATCTCTCTGACACTCTGTCTTTGTATACTAGACTTTATACAATTTTACTGGACACCATATACAGAGCACCTGTGATCAGTTTGGGTGGGGTGCACGGCCAGGATTTATATATAAATGCAAAAACTATTATTTGGACAATCTGACAATCAGAACAGATTGTCAGAGAGATTAATTTCCAAGTAAGTAAGCTAGAGATAGGACTCACCAAGTTTGGAGTAGTGGTGGGCTAAAAAAATACTATTAAGATAATATGTTGTATGCACACTGCATTATTGTATTGTATTGTATTGTATGAATTTTGGTCACTCCAGTGGTCCTCTATGCAACATATGCCGGTGCTGTCCAAATAATAGTTTTTGCTTAATCATGAATTAATAAGAATTAGTGGCAACCCATCTGTAGAAAATGCCTTCAATACTGACAGATTCAAATGTATTTTTTCACCTTAGCCTTAAAGGGCCTGTATCACTTATACGGTATTTACTGATAATGTTGTAGAACATGGAAAATGATCTATACATTGTGTTAGCAAAACTGCCAGCAAATGCCTGAATTATGTGAAAAAATGTGTTTTAAATGTGTCTGTGGGGTCTGCTGCTTATGACATCACCTGTGGCACGGTATGCAGATGAACTGCTTCTCAATGGGAATTGTGTAATTGGCATACAGTGCCGCAGGTGATGTCATAAGCAGGCGACTCCGCAGACACATTTTTCTCCTAATTTAGGCATTTGCTTGCAGTTTTGCTGATATAATGTATAGATCATTTTCAATAATACTTAATGCTCTATATTCTCAGTTAAAACAATCTTCAGGTGAGACCGGCCCCTAAACGCTGTTTTATTCTGTGAATGAAGAGAAGTTGTGTTCGCAGAATTGGATCAATTTAGAGAAGAATGTGTTTGGTATGTGTCTGTGATGTCCCCTGTTTATGACATCACTTGTGAATGAACTACTTTTCATTGGATGTTTGTAATTTGCATACCATGCCACAGCTGATATCATGAGCAGGAGACTCTTCGTTTATGTGTGCTTGCCATTTTGCTAACACGATGTACAGATCATTTTTGTTCTATTTTTTTTTTGTTTGTTTATTCGCAACCTTTTGAGACTCCTGTTTATCATTGGCTGTTCATGTTCGTATATTAGCTTTGTGATCGATAAGCTTGAAAAACGCCACATTAAGTAGCTGGAAATTGATTAGTCAAATTAAAAGACAGATTAAACATTCTTTAAAAAAAAAATGATACAGGGATTATTGTTACTTTTTTTTTATTGTAGTTTTTGGATGTTCTACAAGGTCTGGTGGAATACTCGGTCTGTTTCTTTTCTCCTACAGTGGGGGTGTGATTTACAAACGGAGCATGAAAAGTACTTGGTGAAACATTGCGGCAATGTACCCTTGTTTGTCATCAACTATCCGTTTGACCTCAAACCCTTCTATACTCGTGACAATAAAGATGGAGCTCGCCACACGGTAAGTTGTCAATTCATTTTAGCATTTATTTCTAGCCTAGCAACCTACCTACTGGGAAACCATCCCATGACCAATGGTCAGGATACACAGACTACATCATAATATCCACAGTATTCCAAAAAACATCAATTTTTACATACTTGATTGCATTGTTTTGTTTTTATAATTTTATTTTATTTGCTTTTTTTTTTTTTTGTGTACCCTCCCCAGAATTCCCTTGTGTTAAAAAGGCTTTTGACAAAATTGGAAAGTTTCTAGTCAGGCATGTAAGAATATAAAATCTGTAAACGATGCAAATACTATACTAGCCTACATATGGAGTAAAGCAGTGTTCACTAGTTATTAGTTATATCAGGAGTAATATGAAATGGATTGGCATTTTTTAGGCTAAATATTGTTTTTTTTTTTCTTTTTCTTTAAAAATCCTTTTTTTTTTTTTATTTTTTTTTTTTTTTTTCCCATTTAAGGAAAATGAAACAAAAATTGGAAAGAATAAGATGGAAAAAACAGAAAAGTGTAAAAAAAAAAAAAAAATTTAAAAAAAAAAGACACTAGTTTAATAAACAAATACTGCCTTATTTTTATTAAAATTGAAAAATTCATGTTAGGCATTTTATTTATAATATATATCTTAGTGGCTAAATTCGAAATGTGTTTTTTTTTCCCCCCTCTCCTAACATTAGGACACGTCTTATTTAACCATTTTTGCTGTCCATGATATCAGAAACAGGGGAAGCCTGTCGGGTTTGTGTCACGTGGTTTAACCAGTGTGGGTTTTTTACACTAGACTGCTGAGACGCTCGCATTACGATATGTCCACGTTCAACAAACGAAAGCAGCGGTTTCACATCTCATGAAAGGATACTGCAGACGTGGCAGGAATATAGAATCCAGGGGTAGGCAGCGCGTTCTGTACAGTGGTGTCCGTGGCAAGAACATCATTACCTTGTCCACCACAGACCACAGTAAATGTCCAGACATGCTGCTATCTATCCGTGGCATAATGTACTGCGTTTTGGTGGGGGATGGGGGTTCTTTTTGTTACTGATTTGGCTTCTCCAACTTTATAATTTTGGAGTATTTGTTGCTATGCATCAAAATGACCCAAACATTTAGTTATTTCATATCGGGCTTTATCATCCCCCGACGTGCCTTGAGCAGACATTCACCCGTCCACCCTTCCAACCTACTGTATTTGTGGATATTTCAGTACTGGGTAAAAAGTACATATTTCCAAACTCGTAACCGGTATTCTGGGCATCTAGGATGGATCGCTGGTTCTGTGACATCTAAAAGTTCCTAGGTTTTTTTAATCTATCTGTACAACCCCAGACATTCCCAGCATTGTTGCCAACATTGGCCATGTTTCCATCAGGGACACAGGTTCCACATAAACCATCTTTGTTAACCTGCAGGGATTTC